>PVKS010001558.1:0-24736 GCA_004027875.1 Aplodontia rufa | reverse complement strand
GTGATCTCTGACCTCCATGAGATATCCATTTAACTCAGGGGTTCTTCTGGGGGAAACAGCAACATTGGGAACCCAAGGTGGGCATCCATGGCATGGCATTAGCCCTAGATAACTAAGTATATATACATTTGTTCTTGAATGTTCGATAATGTTTCCCCCTCAATTGTAACTCTATATCATCTAATAAAAAAGACAAGAAAAAAAAAAAAAAGAAAACTTTGCTGCCAGGCATGTGAAGTGAAAACTGATAGAAATTTCACCATTTCTTTTCTATTAGGAGAACTTACCTTGGCTATTTTTTTAGGGTAATTTGCAAGTGACAATATCCAGGGCCACATGATTTCACTGGAGAATTATAACAAATATTTACTGAAAAATTAATGTCAATTCCATGTAATCTCATCTAGAGAATAGAAGAGAGAAGACTAATTTCCAGTTCAATTTTTAAAATAAACATTTTTATTTTCAGATGTTTGTAAATTCAAATGCAGTGATCAGAAATAAAGCAGAGATCTTATGTACTCTTTATGCTTTAATGGTAAAATTTTGTAAAACAATAATAAAATACCACAATCAGGATGATATTAAAATTAATTTTTAAATCATACAGTTTTGTCACTGCACAGATCTTTCTAATTGACTTCTCTTATTTCCTTCTTCAATCTTCTTCCTAACTCCTGGAAACAACTGACCTGTTCCCCATTTCTGTAATTTTTGCATTTCATGAACATTATGTATGGTCCATCCTTGAACATTTGGACTTTTGATATTGGCTTTCTTCATTTGGCACAATTCCTTTCAGATCAATCCAAATTGTTATCAATAGTGAGTTCCTTTTTAGCTCTTATGAATAAAGCTGCTATAACTTTCATGTACAGATTTTTGTGTGGAAATTAGTTTGTTTGATTTTTTTTAACAGAATAAATACTCAATAGTCTTAGCATATATTGGGTCATGCTAATTTTCGTCTGTGACAGTCTATTTTTTGATAGTTGTATTTAGATTAAGCATATTTAAGATAATTTTGACATCAAAATGTCAGAGCAACAAAAGGTACCTGAAAAACTAAAAATAAAAATTGCTTCTCTCTCTCTCTCTTTCACTGTCTCTCTCTTTTAAAAAAAATAATACCATTTAAAATCTCTCAAAAGCTATGAAATACTTACACATGACCTAATAAAATAGCTACAGGATTTATGTGCTACAAATTACAAAACATTGATGAAATAACTTAAAGAACTTTTAATAAGTGAAAAATGCACCGTGTTCATGAACTCAAGGAGTATATATGGCAATTCTTGCCAAATTTACATCCCCACCATATTTTGTATTGATATAGACAAGATTATTCTAAAATTTTTTGGGGGTTAGAAAATAGAAAACAGTTCTGTGAAAGAACAGTATGTTGGGAAGAATTATGATGTCTAATTTCAAGACTTAAATACAGTCTGTTAAGTCAGCAAGATTGTGTAATTAATGGATTGATAGACATACAGACAAACAGAACAAGGTGGAGAACATGTACAAGGCTCAACACTGGTATAGCCAACTCATTTAATATGCAAAAGTAATTCAATGGAGAAGCAATACATTTTTCAACATATTTAAAAAGGAATGGAGAGAGAGAAGGATGATAGGGAGGAATCTAGGTGGGGAATCAACAATGTAGCTTACTTTTATTTCCCCAGAAGCCAAATAATATGCAAATATATATATATATATATATATATATATATATATATATATGACTTACATTTGTTATGGGGAAATAGAAAAGTCAAGAGAATGGGGTGTGGGTGATGTGAGGGTGATTCTGGATTAGGATCAGAGATCAGAGGCATATCATTATTGTTACTACATGTGCATTATTGTTACTACATGTGCACTTATGATTCTACAAAAATACAACTCAATAAATTTTAAAAAAGAAAAGTAAAGAAATAAAGCAATGATTGGGGATCTATAAACCAAAGAAAAATAAAGTATCACCTAAGTCTCTACTTTATGTAAAATACAAAAACTGACTCAAAATGGGTCATGGAATGAAATAGAAAAAATTGCATTACAAAAACTTTAGAAAAAGATACAAAAAGAAATCTTTATTTGAGCATGGGGAATATTTTTTAAAAAAATAATTTCCTTGTTATTTACTTTTTTATTCTCCCCTTTGATTTATTAAAGCATAGTTAAGAAATATAATTTTACATATTCATGGTGTGCAATGTGATTATATGAAATATTTATCCACTGTAAAATTACTAAATAAAGCCAATTAACATGTCCACTTCCACACAAAGTTGTCATTCTTTCATGATGAGGATATTTTAGATCTATTCTCTTAACAATTTTCAAGTATACAATACATTATTATTAAATAAAGTCACCAGACCATACAATAGATTGCCAGAAATTTTTCATCATAACTAAAACTTTATAACTTTGACTAACATTTGTCAGTTGCTACTGTTCACCAAGTCCCTGACAACTACACTATTTTCTTGCTCTTTGCCTCTACAAATTCAACTGTTTTTGGATTCTGAATGTACATGAGATGATGTAGCATTTGCCTTGGTGCACATGGCTTATTTCACTTACAATAGTGTCATCCAGGTTCATCCCTGTTGTCACAAATGAAGTGGTTTTTACCATGATGCCAAAAGTGAGATCCATAAAAGGTAAATGATGAGTTATGCCTCATCAAAATTAAAAATCTTGTCTCTGAAAGATCCCACAAGAAGATGGAAAAAAAAAGATATAGTCTGGGAGATAATATTTTCAAACTTCATATCTAAAATACATTTGAATCGGTAATACAGAAAGAACTTTAAAAAGGCATCAGAAGCACCCCAATTTAAAAATGGATAAAACACACAAAGAGACATTTTACTGAAGAAGGTACACCAATGGCAATTAAACACACAAAGTTTATTCATCATCAGTAGCCATTAAGGAAAGGAGGAGCTATCAGAAGAGTTAAAACTAGAAGTTGTGACAGTACCAAATGCTGGCGAGAATATGCAGAAATTGGATCACTCTTGCATTCCTTGTAGGAATGAAAAATGTTTCAGCCACTCAAAAATAGTAGGATACATTCATGTATACTAAATGTAAACTTGCTATGTGACCCTTGAACAATATTTCTGTGTGTTTATCTCTCAGAAAAATGAAAATACATGATCACACCAAGATGTGTAAATGATTGTTCATATCAGCTTGCTTTGTAATTTTCCAAATCCAAAATCCCCAAAATATTCTATGGTAAGTTAATGGTTAAACTATGATACACTCATATACTATGAAATACAATTCATCAGTAAAAAGAAACAAGTATTGATGCATGCTGCAGTTTGGATGGATCTCAAGGACATTCTACTGAATGAAAAAACTTAATTTCAAAGACAACATACTGTGTGAATGCATTATTTAACACTGATAAAATGATAAAATTTTAGAGAAGGAGAAAATGTTGGTGGTTGTAAGGACTTATGTATAGTGGGGATTGGGGTGTATTTAATATAAAGAGAATAGTGAATTGAGTGGTGGTCCCCAGAATGGTGTGTGCATGTCCTTATCCTTGTAACCTGAGAATAGTACCTTTTCTGGCAAAAGATAGAAATTTTTAGATTCCAAAAGAAGATCTTGTTCA
Organism: Aplodontia rufa; assembly: GCA_004027875.1. Lineage (NCBI taxonomy): Eukaryota > Metazoa > Chordata > Mammalia > Rodentia > Aplodontiidae > Aplodontia > Aplodontia rufa. The sequence continues at coordinate 21,090 of PVKS010001558.1, read as the reverse complement.
GATCCTAAAGATATTTACAAGGATCTTCATGAGATACACAGACAAAGGGAAGACAGAAGTGTAACCACCCTGTAGATGGAGCACAGAGTGTGGTCACAAGAGAGGAATGCCAATGTCTGCCAGACATTGACAGAGGAAAGTGAAGATTTTTTCCACAACCCCCACAAAAGTACAGCCCCAAAGACACCTTGGCTTTTGTTTTTTTCATCTCCAGAATGAGAAAACAAATGTGTGCTGTTTTAAGCCACCAAATTTGTGTTAAACTGTTACCAGAGCCATGTGATATTTATGCAACAGGGTTGTACCATCAAAAATTTTGTGCCGATAGAATGATCCTATATCCATTTTGATTGCAACGGTTGCTATATGAATCAACACCTGTGAGAAAGTGACACAAATCCTGCCCTTTCAGAAGTTGCCTGATTTTTAATGTTGTATTTTAGTTATGTGAAATGCAACAAATGAGGGAAATGAGGGGACCATGCCTAGGGCGTCTCTTTATTATTGTTGTGATTTCATGTGCATCTTCTTTAAAAATTAAAAAGTTAAAACATTCTTTCAAGAAAACTTAAATTGGAGAAAAAGGTGGGGACCAATGGGACAGCTGCGTGTAGAATCTGTCCCTGAAGTGTGACACAGACAGTGGGGGAAGGGCCTTTCTGCGAGGTGGGTGAAGTGCAAATTTCATGGAAACTCATTAGTAGACAAACAAGGAAAACTAGAGACTCAGAGGCTTGGATACGTTAAGCTAGGAAGAAAAACCACATTGGAGCCTGGTGATTATACCTGAAAGGACCACCACATGGCAGAGTGCTGCTTGTCAGCACAGAGGAAAGTGCCTCCATCCAGGAGCCGGATGCGATCATCTACCCCTACTGTATATTTGACCACCTAGTGGAAATAATCCATAATCCTCCCAACTTTCCATTATGATATTGTTTGTTTGTTTGTTTTGCTCTTTTGTTATTGTTTCTTTTATTTGTTTATTTTGCTGTGTTTTGTTTTTGTTTTTGTTTGTGTTCTTATACAATGCATTTTGGTTTGGGGCTGTATAGCTTCCTGATGATGCACTTCTCTGTTGCCCCTTCCTTCCCTTTCTTCTTATTACACTATATCTGTACACAATGGTTAGAGTTTTAAAAACTATTATAATAATATGATTTTTTTAAAAAGAGAAGGACAGTGAAAGAAAGAGAGAGAGAATCAATTTTTATTGAGTTTTTCACATGGCTTTCGTTGTTCTGACACTTAGTTGTATATGTGGGTGCTGGGGTTTGAATCCATGTTCTCATGCATACCGGGCAAGCGCTGTAACTGCCGAGCCACTGCTCCAGCCCCCAATAGTATGATTTTAATTCATGTTTCTTTGCAGGTTGATGGTGTGCATTGGTTTATTTAAAATATAAGGCCACATGAGTAAAACTGAGCTTGAAATTATTTTAACCAATAGTTATCTTCTCAAGTTTATTTTAAATTACATTTCTTGAAAGTAAAATCAGTTTAAAATTACTACTATTACTTCATGGTTTTAATGATCTAATGGATGTATCCTACAAATACTGTATTTGTTTCTATTATAAAATAATATATTAATATGTATTATTACATAATAAGTACTATAATTTTAATTTTAGAATATAATTATTATGCTATAAAATCACTATGCTATCAGTTCTACATTTAGCATCCAAGTTGATGTAAAATCCTAAGAAGTTATGTCCAAAAGTGTTATTTGTATATCTCTTAGAACTCCTTCAGCAATATCAAAATGGTTTTTTTTAATAGTGATTCAGTTGGGACTGGTCTTTTTAAAATATTTATTACATGTGTTTCAGAGATATAGTCTTTAGATCTTCCTATTGGTAAGAGATAAATTATATATCCGAATGTTTTGCTTTATGTTTTCTTTCTGATGGTGTTATAATGTTAATCTGCAGATGAAGGATTTCATTCATCAGATCCATAATATAAGCTTCTCTTACTGCACTGTATCAAAACACAGTAATACAGGTATATGATGTATAAGGATACTGAGAGTCTAAATAGTCAGAGAGTTCATCAAAGAATTAACTGACAATGGGAAAAAATTTCACTAGTCCACAGGAATAGTGATGAAGAGAAGAGAGCTAGATGGGCAAGTACCTGCAGGAGGATTATGATTCTAACCTTCCTTGCCCTTGGATCCCAGAGAAAGTCACAACACCTCTGTTGCTCCTGTAATATAAGAGCCTCTAGTGTATTAAGCTGTAAAGTCACATGCTGCTGCCTGAACACTGCTTTCTGGGTGGCAGGAGGTAAAGGGATCACACATCAGTTGCAGTAGTGTGGAAGAAATACAACCCATTGATGGGAAAAAAGTATAGTTAGACTGACATGAAGCTGAAAGGGAATTTCCAGTTGCTTTACAGGATATGGAAATTGCCCCATGCAGCGGGGTTTTTGGAAATTCCAAGAGGATAAATATTAAAGAAATTGAACCCTAAAGTCTTGATATTTTTCTCCTCCAAGAAATTATTCAGTGTTATTGGATTATTCAAATAACTTCTCATACAACCAGCACCCTGGAATTTTAGAAACTATTTCTAGCCTAAGTACTTAATGCTTGCTATATGCATTATAATTTTCTATTAATTAAATTAATAACACTTTATGAGCATACTTATAGTTGAATTAGTCAACTTTCCAATATTATAGCAAATATTTGAGATAGTAAACTTACAAAGGGATAAGGTTTATTTTGGCTCATTATTTTGGAGGTTTAAATCCAGGGTTGCTTTGCCACATTGCTTTGGGCTTATGTTGAAGCTGACCATCATGGAAGGGAGCATGTGGTAGAGCAAAGCTGCTCACCTCATGATTAGGAAACAGATTGAGGAAGAGGGGGAGCTGGGGACCCACTATACTCGCTGGTATGGTTTGGATGTGAGATGCCTCCCAAAACTCATGCGTGAGACAATGCAAGAAGGATTAGAGGTGCTGTGCTTGGGTTATGAGCGCCTTAACACAATCAGTGAATTAATCCCTTGGTAGAAGTTAGTTAGGTCGTAACTGAAGGCAAGTAGGTTGTGGCAAGATGAAACAGGTCATTGGGGGTGTGCCTTTGGGGTATGCATTTTGTATTTGACAAGTGGAGGCTTTTTTTCTTTCTGTTTCCTGACTGCAATGCCCTGAGCTACCTTTGTGCACCACACTTTCTGCCATGATGTTCAGCCTCACCTCAAGCCCTGAGAAATGAAGCCTGCAGCCCATGGATTGAGACCTCTGAAACTGTGAACCCCCAAATAAACTTTTCCTCCTCTAAAATTGTTCTTGTCAGGTCTTTTAGTCACAGCAGCAAAAAAGCTGACTAGAACACCCTACAAAGGAAATGTCCCAATAACATTAAGACCTTCCACTAGGTCACACCTCTTATAGGATTAACCACTTCTGAATCACACCTCCTTAAAGACCAATCCTCCAAAACACAGGCTATGTGCAATTTAAGATTCAAACTTAGCAATATTGTAGGCAATCTCAGGAGTACTAGGATGGGTCATACAATACTCATAAACATAGTATGAAATTAATGTACTGGGATGTAATTTATAAAATATCATGTGATTGTCATCCTTCAGGTATCTCTTTGAAGGCATGATAAGAATAAGAATAACTGGCTGATTAATATATCCCTTAGAAAAATCCAGTAGTTGAACATGTTCATTAAGTCCCTTTGACTCCTGTTTCTTAATAATTTCTCTCCTATATAATATGCTTTGTGGCTATATTGTGGTGTAGAGGAGGAGGCATTGGGTGGTGAATTAGCAAGAAATAGTTGCAGCTAGACATTTCAGCAGGGTTTTTAAATGGTATTGATGTAGGCATTATGGGTTAGACAATTCTTTGCTGTAGAAGAGACAGTCTCTGCATTCATTGTACGACGTTCAGCAACACCCTGTCCTCTCTCCACTCGATACTAGGAGCTCCTCTACCCAGCTGCAGTCCTTGCTGTTTGTAATAGTCAAATTGTCTTAACTAAGTCTGCCAAATGAACTCTTGGAGAAAATATTGCCCAGGATGAGAACAACAGGCGAAGACAATTATAGCTGCTACATTTTACCCCCTAGCGATTGATTTAAAAATAATTTAATTTAAAAATAATTTAAAAATAAACTAATTCAAACTGCTGTAAGATGTCAAGTCAGAGAAGCAAAGAGAGAAATAGTTCTGAGTCATAAAGAATCAGATTCAAGTTATGATTCTGTGAATTTGATCAAGATTTAACTACACTGAGCCTCATATTTTTCAGCCCTAAGTGGAAACAATAATAATGTTTGTGTCACAGACTGCTATGGAGATTAAATTAAATGAATATAAACTTCTCAAGAGAGTATCCAGAATATAGTAAGTATTCCACTACTAAAAACTAATACCTTAGACAGTAAAACATGTCAAATTATGGGGATTCTAGAAGGAAATGCTTTTTTAAAAATTTGATGGGGAAGCATTACTACTTCTTTAAAATTTAAGTTCATTGAGATCTCACAGGTATACTTTATTTTTCCTAAAATGCAAATAATTTGATTTTACAATTAATACTGCATTGTTCACAAATTTAAATAAATATAATTTTATTAGAATCAGGTCAGAATGGAAATGATGAAATGCCTACATTTTTGGAAAATGAGCTTCAGGAGTTTATAAGAAGAAAATTTTCATAGGCTCATAAACTGAAACTAATAGCAAGAATTCTGTTATAAAACTTGTTCAATTACACTAAAATCAATGACTGGGTGTTGCATAGTTGCATTTTTAAAATCCAAGAAGTGAAGCAAGACTTAATGCCTCAGGGCTGCCCTTTTCACCTCTGTGTAAAAGTAATTGTTTATTCTTCAAACCCCTGAGTAGGAAAAAATAGAATTTATTTATTATTGGCCTCGGATGCATTAGGAAGGAGAATAAAATCAATTAGGGAAAACATTCGTAGAGAAATAGATAACTATTTGATATGTTTGGTGTTTGGCATATTCTCTACTGCTAGTTCTTGGTTTGTGCTAAGTGGAGAGGTGCATTAGTTAACACAGAATACCATGTATATTCTTATAGTCGTCTGTTTTTCAAGTTGAATCACTAGTCTTCTTTCCACACTACTCTTTTACTTTTTGGGGGGGGACTTGTGCATGCTAGGCAAGCGCTCTGCCACTGAGCTAAATCCCCAACCCCACTTTTTTACTTTTAAAGTAAGGAAGGGGCAGTGGGGGCTGGAGCGGTGGTTATGGCACTTGCTCAGCATGCACAAGGGCACGGGTTCAAACCCCAGCACCCACGTACACAACTAAGTGTCAGAGCAACGAAAGCCATGTGAAAAATTCAATAAAAATTGATTCTCTCGCTCTTTCTCTCTCTGTCTCTCTCACTGTCCTTCTCTCTGAAAGAAAGAAAGAAAGAAAGAAAGAAAGAAAGAAAGAAAGAAAGAAAGAAAGAAAGAAAGAAGTTGATATAATGGAACAACAACAACAAAAATACCTAATTGACAGGGATGAAAGACAAAGACTCAGATAGAAGCAGACAGGGCAAAAAAGAAACAGCCGCTCCTGTTTCCAACTGCTGTGCTGTTATTTGTAGTCTCTTGAAAATGTTGCTGCTTGTGATTCACAGGATTATTTTGTTTTCAGAGCTATAGTCACATTTGGAACATCCCTGTCATGATGCTTGCCTCAGCTGCTAGATAAAATTTAGTAGCAATTTATTTTGGCACAAATGGTGAATAAAACTAAGTCTGGAATTCACAAATGGTCCTCTCATTGAGACTCCTGCACACACCCATGTCTCAGCAACACCCCTGCCACACAGAGCGTGGTCAGGGACAGCAACACGCCAGGCTGCTTGCCTACAAATGCTTCCTTCACGGCCTCCTTCTCCTCTTTTTAGTATATGTTTGTAAATGTGAATTTTTCTTTCCTCCAAACAGAAGGGACTGGAAGCCTCACAGAAAACCAGTGAAGTTGAGTGGAATTTGGTTTGTTGTTAGTTGTGTAAGGACTGGCTATTAATGATGATGTGCTTAATCTATGATCATAGAACCATTTGGAGTTGCTAACTCACATGGTGATTTTGAGTTACTTAGAGAAATCGTATTTTTTGTTTCATCATTAACTCAAACTTTAAAGAAAAGAAGTTATGGAGATTCACTTAAATTTGAAGCAATAGTCTCATCAGTGGACCTTACTGCTTTCTCTTGTGACTAGGAATAATTTACATGAATTCTGGCTAATTGTTATTAGATGGGAAATTAAAAGTGTCTCAAATCTTGGTTGATGTGGTATTATATTATTGCCTGTATGGGAACTTTTTTATCCAGATTTAGTTTCTCTTTAAAGGTGTACATAAACTTGGATCTATGGTAAATGATCTAAATATTTTACATTGAAATGCTATGTTTTAAAAGGGACTTTTAGTAAAAATAGTATATGGATCTTTTACCACAGTTTTGCAATTTTGTGAAGTCATTGTTGAAATTCATTATATTTATTGAGAAGATGAGATTCTTTGGAGAATATATTTTACAGCTAATTTGATCCATTAAAACTAGAAATTTATTGAATATAATCCAAAGCAATGTCTGTGAGTCGTCCATATTTTCTTAATTTTGTCAGCTAAACATGCAATTCTTATTCATTTCTACTGCTTTATTAAACTGGCAAAAATTTCTAGACACGTTTCATCTCAAGCAGATGCTAGAAAACGATTCATATGGAAGCATAATACAGCACATATTAAGATCCTAAATCCCATCAGCATTTGCTTCAGGTAAACTGTCCTGACTGAAATCAGTGGAGGATACTGTGTAATTTATGTGTGTATGTTATTTCTTTTGAAAGATAGACACTTTGCTTCCTTTTTTAAAAAAAAGGTTTTTTATTATTGGTGCAACGTAGTCTTACATAGTGAAGGAATTTGTTGTTACACATTCATGCATTTGCACATAATGACTATGTAATTGAACCCAGTTCTTCCCAGGGTTCCCTCCCCACTCCCTCACTCTCATGCCTCCACTGCATTCTTGTTGATTACAGATAGTAAAGTATATATACATATATAATACTTTTTAATTTCAATTGTGCTTTTCATTGTAATTATTAATGTAATTAAAACAAATTTTCCAACATAGTCTTACGTATAGGATGGAATCTTTGTCACACCTTCATGAACACACGGATATTGACAGAGCAAGCCATGGCTGATGCCAGTTCATGATTTCTCCCCTTTGAGTTTCCCCCTGATCTCACGTCTCCCCGACTTTACCCCCATGTTAGTTGGGCTTCTCATGAAAGTCAAAGGTTACACATTGGGTTGATAACTCCCCTACTCCCTCCTTCCAGCTGCCTTGATGTCCTTTCTATTCCCACCCCCTTTTTCTGTCCCCCTCCCATCAACCCCCAGTGCCATAGGCAAGGTTTCCCCCTGTTCATGTAAAAATTCACCCATGTTGAGGTTATTATTAGCTTATCCAACTTTCAGTCTGTTTCCAATTTTATTCTAGCTTCTACATGTGAGAGAAAATATTTGGCCCTTGAGTCTCTGACTTTGGGATATTTCACTTAGCATAATTTTTTCCATCTTCATCCATTTGGCTGCAAATATCATAATATCATTTTCTCTAACAGTAGAGTAGAATTCCATTGTGTATATGTACCACAGTTTTCTAATTCACTTATCCAACATGGGGCATCTGGGTTGCTTCCATAGTTTAGCTATAGTAAATTGAGCTGCTATAAACATTGAAGAAGCAGTATGTCTGTAATATGCTGATTCTAACTCTTTTGGGAAAATACTCATGAGTGGGATAGCTGGGCCATAAGTTGGTTCCAGCCCTAGTTTTTTAAGGAGTCTGCACACTGCTTTCCAGACTGGCTGTACAAGCCTGCAGTCCCACCAAAAGTGTGACAGTGTTCCTCTCTTCCCACAACCCCTCCAGCATCTGTCATTGTTTGTATTCTTCATTTTTGCTACTCTGACAGGAGTGAGGTGGAATATCAGTGATGTTTTGATTTGCATTTCTGTGGTTGCTAATGATGTAAAGCATTTTCTCATAGATTTATGGGCTTTTTGGACTTACTCCATTAAGAAATTTCTATTTAGCTCCCTAGCCCATTTATTGATTGGATTATTTGTGGTTTTGGTGTTCAGTTTTTTGTGTTCTTTGTATATACTGGATATTAGCCCTCTGTCCAAGGTGTACCAGGCAAAATTTTCTCCCATTCTGTAGGTTCCCTCTTGACACACGTGATTAATTCTTTTAGCTGTGAAGAAGCTTTTTAGTTTAAGGTTATCCCATTCGTTTATTCTTGGCTTTAATTCTTGCACTATGGGAGTCTTGTTAAGGAAGGTGGACACCTATGTCATGGAGTGTTGATCCTACTTTATCTTCAAGTAATTGTATAGTTGCTGGTTTAATTTCCAGGTCCTTGAACTATTTTGATTTGCTTCTTGTGCACGGTTAGAGGTAAGGATCCAATTTCAGTTGTCTGCATATGACTGTCCAGTTTGTCCAGCATCATTTGTTGAACAGGTTGTCTTTCCTCCACACTATGCTTTTGCTCCCTTTATCAAATATCAGATGATTAAATATCAGATGGGTTTGTCTCAGTATCTTCTATTCTGTTCCATTGGTCTTCATTTATGTTTTGATATCAATGAAATGGTGTTTTTGTTACTATAGCCCTATTGTATAATTTCAGGGTGGGAATTATGATACCTCCTGCTTCCTCTTTCTTGCTTAGAAAGGTTTTGGCTATTCTGAGCCTTCTGTTATTCCATATGAATTTGAGAATTACTTTTTCTATATCCATGATGAATGTCATTGGTATCTTGATGGGGATTGCTTTGAATCTATATAGGGATTTCTATAGAATGGCCATTTTGATCATATTGATTCTGCCTAACCAAGAACACGGAATGTTTTTCCATCTACTCAGGTCTTCTGTAATTTCTTTTTTTAGTGTTTGACAGTTTTCTTTGTAGAGGTCCTTTATATCCTTTGTTAGTTTGATGTCCAAGTATTTTATTCTTTTTGAGGAAATTGCGAGTGGGACAGAATTCCTCCTTTCTTCTTTAGTGGAATTGTTGCTGAAGTATAGCAAAGCTAATGATTTATGAGTATTGATAACCAGCCACTTTGCTGAATTCATTTAGAAGCTCTAGAACTATTCTGGTTGAGCTTATTGGGTCTTCCAGGTATAGGATCATGTCATCAGCAAATAGAGACATAGTGACTTCCTCTTTTCCTATTTTGATTTCCTTCTCTTGTCTGATAACTCTGGCTAGGATTTTAAGGACTACATTGAATAAGAGTGGCGAAAGTGGACATCCTTGTCTTGTTCCTGAATTCAGTGGAAATGCTTTCCATCTTTATTCATTAAGCATAATGTTAGCTATGGGTTTGTTATAACTGGCTCTTACAAAATTAAAGATTTTCCTTTCATCCTTATCTTCTTCAGACTTTTTTTTTGAGCATAAATGGGTGCTGAATTTTATTAAAGGCCTTTTCTGCATCAATTGAGGTGATTATATGATTTTTATTTTTAATTCTGTTTAAGTGGTGAATTACACTTATTGATTTGCATATATTGAACCAGCCCTGCATTCCTGGAATGAGGCCCATTTGATCATGATGTATTATCTTTCTGATGTATTTTTGTATCTAGAGAGCTAGAATTTTGTTAAGGATTTTTGTGTGCAAAAAATCAACAAGGATATCCCTAACCTAAACAACTCTATAAATCAACTGGAATTAACAGACATTTATGGAATATTTCATCCCAAATCAACTGATTTTACCTTCTTCTCAGCAGCTCACTGACCCTTCTCCAAAATAGACCACTTCTTAGTCCACAAAGCTAACCTTAACAAATATAAAAAGTTGATATAGTCCCATGTATCCTGTTGGAACACAATGGTATAATATTAGCAATTAACAGGAAGAAAACCAATAGAAACTACTCAAATACTTGGAAATTGAATAATTCCCTCTTAAATGAAGAATGGATAAAAGAGGTAATGAGAATAGAAATCAAGAAATTTTTGGAAAGGAATGAGAATGATGAAACAATGTATCAAAATCTTCAGGATAATATGAAAGCATTCTTAAGAATTTAATTTACAGCACAGAGTGCCTTCAACAAAAATCAGTAAAGAGCCCAAATAAATAGACTTATGCTCCAACTCAAATCCCAACAAAAAGAGGAACAATCCAATCCCAAACCTAAAAGAAGACAGTGAATAACTAAGATCAGAGCTGAAATCATATATAATAATTTTTAAATTTTTCTAGCTTTAAATGCCTATATGAGTATTATTTAGTTTCTCAGGGGAGTAAAATATAGCATAGAATATTTATACCACCTTTTCCCTCCTTGTCCTCTCCACAGTCTTCTCCCCCTGCTGCAACCCACCCCCTTTTTGTAACAGGGGAAAAATGTTAGATTAACAAGAACAAAGTGATTGATTTTTTTTCTGTAGAAATCACAGGGAGATGAAGGAAGGGAAACAGGAGAAATGAAAATGAAATTAGGAGTCAATGACAAGTAAAAGAAAATAAAGAAGATTAATAAGATGGAATGAGTAACAGAGGAGAGGAAGAAAAGGAAGAAGAATTTGGAAAGGGAAGACAAAGAGGTAGGATAGAAGGAGAAAAGGAAGGAGGAAAAGGAGAAGTAGAAAAGAATGAAGAAAAGGAAAGAGAAAACAGTGAGAAAGAGGAATTGAAAGAGGGTGACTTCAGTGAAGCTGGTAGAGTTAGGTTGGTTGAGGATCCTCTAAGCTAGAGAAAAGTACTCTCACACTGCCCTGGATTATCATTCTAGAATTTTGATCAAATGGGTTTTCTCTTTAACTGTGAAAGTAGATGTACAGGAGGAAAAGCAAGAGATGTATGTTCAATCAACTATCCAAAACATTGTTAACCAGTTCTCTTTTGATTTGTAAATTACTTTTATGTTGAACAAAAATTTAGAATAAATTTATTAGTGATTAATATGCATTTTTTCTCCTTTCATTTCCTTTGTTAGAACTTTTAATTTCCTGATTACGGGTGGAAAAATTTACTGTTACAGGTTGAAATTTTATACAGAGTAGATTGCTGAGGATGTGTGGAAGATTGCGCCTAGACATTGGGTCTAGTGTCTTCCTGTAAGGAGAGCTTTGGAAGTTCAAGAAAGCATCAATAAAAATATAAGAAATAGTTCTGTGAGGTCTTCCTGGATATTAAAAAAACAAGCTTCTCCCTTTCTTATACCTTTAATTCAGTTAATTTGTTGATTGTATAAACTTAATGATACTCTGGACATTGACTTTTTGATGCACAAAATACAAGGTACTGATCATCTCTGCCCGCGTGAATTATCCTACACGAAGTATGCATGAGAAAACAAAATATTTTATTATTACAACCTGGCTTGGTTCCTCAATGTAAAGCAGGTTGAGTTGAAACACACAGATGAAATTGGATGTCTCTTGTTATTAGAACCTACTAATCCTTTTTATATTTAAATCTTGGAATCTGTAGTATGACAAAGAAAGTTGAAGAACAAGTGGTTTAGGAGAAGAAATTTGGGTTTATAAGTTCTGAAATAATATATATTCCCAGGCACCAGGAGCCAGGAAGTGATGATTAAGATTCTAAAAGATGACATGGAACCAATATGCTTATTCAGATACATGAGGAGTAAGATTAACAAAAACAATAAATATTAGCAGGAAAAGGAGGTAGGTCCCTGCTTCCAAGCCCTTAATAAATAAATACATAAATAAAACCAAACAACCCATCTCCCAAAACAAAAATAACAACAACAACAACAACAACAAAAACACCTCACTCTCTTGGAATTTTTGCCTAGTTAATGTTTGGAGTCCGAATATAAAAAGTGCATACCAGAAACTATACACAGTTTATATTATTTTGTTAAAAACTTGTATGGTTGTTCAAAAAAAAATAAAATATAATAAAATAAATAATGCACATGCATTCAAAACACACACACCACACACACACACACACACACACACACACACACACACAGTGTGTACCTAAATGCTAACACAGAGAACATAGGGAGATATGGCTAATAATTCCCTTGTTTATACATTCCAGCATTTGTACTTCTGAGATAATTTTTACTGTATAACTTCTGTATAGAATGGATTTCCCAAGTAGTTTTGAGTTGGAGTAGATCTGGGGTGAAGATATAAAGTGGCTCAGGTTCCTGACTTTTGGTTACCATAGCCAGACACATCAAGTTGAATTGATAGCTCTTCTGGAAATTGTGAGCCCAAATTGAACTTTGCAATTGAAAAGTAATAGGAAATGTTTCCATAGCATTAAACCAATGGCTACATTTTAAAATTATTATATGACTCAGGGTCATATATTACGTAATATGGCCATCTATTGACTTACATGTCTAATACATTATCTAATATAATAATCATAAACAAAGAGTAAAATGTGAGGGATTTTAAAAGAGATCAGCCCCTTCGTTTATTATGCGGTACAGTTTTATACAACATGCTTATATAGCACTGTTTTTAGTCTTTACTTTTGAGTTTGTTTTTCAATTCATTCAAGCTGGGTCACCTCCAAATTTTCAGAGACTTACCAGCATGTTTTAATCACACACAGTAAACTACTTCAAAGGTGGAGATGTTCCTACACATTTCCTCACCCCTCTACATGCATCAATTTCTGTGGTTACAATGCCCAATCAAATCTTTTACTTTGTTTGAGATGAGTGTAATGGGAGGGTCCTTCCATGTCTTTAGTGCCAACAATATGTGACACACTGTCTCAATTTGCAAATGCCAGTTTTAAAACAAATTCTAGCAGTACACATTATATTTATTATAATAATATAGAATTTGTTTTTCCAAGAAAGATTCTCATAAATTTTAAGGGACTAGCAACTAAGTAAAATAAACAATAACCCCCCCAATAGAAAAAAATTATCATTAAATAGGATGTGTAAATTTAGGTGGTTTCAACCTTATGAAGGAATTGTTAACTCCAGATCCATCACCCCAAGTAGTTCTGTGAACATGAGGGTAAATAATTTGCAGAATATGGGAGAACCATTATTTATATCCCAGATCATTCATTACTGAAGCTGCCATTCTTGGGTTCTGGATGTGCTATTGCTTTACATATATCAATTCCTACTAATTATATTTGTGTAGAATTAACATATGGTTTGTCAGAATAAGTCATTTATTTTGAAGCTAGTTTTTATTTGCATTTAATCAAAATTCTGGAGTTATTAATACTTGAATTGCTGCCTTAGCATTATATAGGGTTGTTTTGAAAATACATTTATTCCAAAGAGGTACCATGAGATTCAAGGTCTCTTTATTCCTTTCCATATCCTCAACTAAATCAACATAAATGAATATTTCAAAATTCAGTTAATATGCTTCATAAATATACTGAGTCTATTTTTTTCCCTCTCTTTTTAAAACATGAATTTTCTGCTTACAGTTATACACAGGAATTGGAACTTCATCTGCCTGTAGAGATTAATCTTTTGTTTGTACTTGAGCAGAAATAGGAAACACTATGCAGAAGACTTCAAATATCTACACAAGAGAAAATTCTGCCTTTCACTCTAACTATAGCTTCTAATCTCATTAGAAGGGGAATGTGACAGGAATCCAAGATTAGTCTGATGCCAAGGTGAGAAACATAACAAGACAAAAGTAATCTGGATTACCACAAACACAATTAGAAAAACACGGAAAGTAGTAGTAATTAGAGAAAAAGAAAATATAACAGGGGAAATCAGGTGCCAAACAGCACATGTTTATCAGTATATAAAGATAAGTAGAGTATATATATTTGTATTTTCATCTTACAGTTTCCTCTGAAAAGAGAAATTACATCTGTTTTCCTAGATTACTGTTGCCCTATTAAAATGCTCAGGTGAATAATCAGCAAAAATACCAGGTTCTCTAATATGATTTTGATGTATTCATTACCCAAGGTAGTTTTTGCAAAGTCCCTGACAAAGTTACATATAACTGATTTCATCCAAAATATTCTTCCATATTAGTAATCAAAGAATTTAAGCTAATCACCCCACTTTAAGAAAAGGTTAGATTTTAATGACACCATTAAGAGTATAGAAATAGAATTTTTAAATTGAGTGTATATGACTATAATCAGATCTTGGTGTCAAATGGGGCATTCCATACAAAATAAATATCCAATTAGTAATTGATAAAAATAACTATAACTTAATCATAAGGTACACAGAAAGATCATCTGCTGAACTTTTAATATTACTCTCAGGATGTAAAGATTAATGATCATGAGAGAGTGTTGAAATGTTATGTGTTAGATGCTCTTTGGGATGGCTTTGCAGCTCCTCCATCAGAGAAGAAATCTCCCCACCATCTTAAATCTGGGCTTCACTGTAACTTGACTGATAGAATGAGAAGGAAAGGAAGGGGTGTCAATTCTGAACACAGACCTGGAGAGTCCTTGTGTGGTTCACTCTTTCATTTGGACCCATGAACCAATGTGTGAATAAGGCCAGATTAGTTTGCAGGAGGTTGAGAAATCATGGGGTGCACATCATTTCATCCCAACTGAAGCTGACTTGGATGAGCCAATCTGCAGTAAACAACTAGCTAAACAGAGATCATAAACTAGACTAGTCAAAACCCAGTGGATTGGTACAGACCAATAGAACTATTCAATTCACTGTTTCAAGTTTTAAGTGTTGTTGATAATTTTATGCAGCAATTAATAATGAATATTGCACTACAGACATTTTAACTGACAACTCAAATTTGAAGACAATGATTTCACCCTCACTGAAAAGACAACAGATTGATTTGAGTACATTCAAACTATGTGTCTAGATGAGGTTTGTTTTCTCCAGGATATTCACAAGTTCAATGTGCTAGTAACTCTGTCCCAGGTGCTAGATTTACAGCATCAAAACATTCAGATTAAAACATATATGTCGCGCCCCCTGCCCGCAGAGAGACACGACAACAGCTCTGGTGCTTCAGTTGCTTCTTTATTTTTCTCTTTCTATTTTAAGTTCTCCAAACACTTTATTTTATCCATCTCTCCAGAGGTAAAGCTTTTACATCTCCTCTCACTAGAGTCCCTGCTTCTACTCCCAAGGCTTTTCTTCTTCTCTCTCCCTCTCTTATTTCCCTGTATGCCCAGTATTAATTTGTTACAAAACTCTCAATAGAGACACAGAACAAACATAATCAATCAGTTGCAACAATAGAGCAGCCAAAATAGCTTAGTCATGTGGTCAGGCAGTTTGCTAATTACTCAGGAAGTTGCAAGCCAGCTGGGCCTCTTGCAGAGTTGTTTACTACTAATACTTTTCTCTGGGATCCAGCCAAGGGTCATGTTGGCTTCAGTTTCCAAAATCTCTCCTTTTTTATTTCTTTGAGAGGAGAAAAATAAACAGGTGACTGTGCCTGTCTTAGGTGTCTCCATTCACACCTCCCCTTCTTACCCATCATTGGAATTAGTTGCAGTGTAAGGCACCCTTCCTATCTTAGGTTGATAAGGGGGTTGAAGGGACTTACCCATCATTGACTACCAGCCCCTTGAGCCTGAGCCATTCATGTTGTTGCTGACTCGTGGTCATCAACTCTGAGGGCAGCATAAGCTTGCTTGATCCCTTCCATGCCTTTTTACCGCAAGACCAATCACAAAGCACATAATGATGATGACATTGGCCACTCTTCCCTAGGACTTAGCCATATTGCTCAGGTAGCCAAAACTCAGCCCAGGCAGGTTATGACTACACATAGACCCAATGTCCACCAAAATGTCCATTTGTTCTTGCAGTAGATAAACTTGTTGGTTCACAGTCAATAGTCCAATGCACAGGTGTTAGAGGTCGCCACTACTACAGCCACTGAAGCTAAGATGTCCAAGTCTGTCTAATTACGCCAAAGCAGGACTGGCAGCTTTTCTTCCCAGATCCGTTTCTCCTTTTATTTTTTCTCCCTAAGGCTCTGAAAAACAACTTAAAAACTTCTATGTAAACACATTCTAACTCACCCTGAATTTTTTCAAACAGCAACATAATGACTCTGAGGCAACTAATGAAATGGGGTAAAAACCAGACCCCCAACAATTTTCCCTTATATATTTTTAAGTCCACAATGCCTTGACCCTTTTAATTTTAAAAGTTATTTGGATCAATTTTCTTTTCTTTTTCCTTTTTCAATTCTAATTTATGAGCACTCATCTATTAGCTAATTTGGTACCATGTTTAACACCCATATAACATACATGAACACAAACACACGGGACAGATGTGTACACAGAACAAATACCCCAGCTCTAAGCTAGTACTTCAAAACACAGAACGGCCGCTTTCAATCTTGGTGACCAGTCTTTACCAGTCACTTTCACTTTACATGGAGCCGCCTTCCACGTACTCCGATTGTCGCTTTACCGCGAACGTTTAGGCTGTCTACTTACCTTTTCTTTTCCTTTTTCTTCCCTCGTCCCGGGTTTCGGCACCACTTGCCACGCCCCCTGCCCGCAGAGAGACACGACAACAGCTCTGGTGCTTCAGTTGCTTCTTTATTTTTCTCTTTCTATTTTAAGTTCTCCAAACACTTTATTTTATCCATCTCTCTAGAGGCAAAGCGTTTACATCTCCTCTCACTAGAGTCCCTGCTTCTACTCCCAAGGCTTTTCTTCTTCTCTCTCCCTCTCCTATTTCCCTGTATGCCCAGTATTAATTTGTTATAAAACTCTCAATAGAGACACAGAACAAACACAATCAATCAGTTGCAACAATAGAGCAGCCAAAATAGCTTAGTCATGTGGTCAGGCAGTTTGCTAATTACTCAGGAAGTTGCAAGCCAGCTGGGCCTCTTGCAGAGTTGTTTACTACTAATACTTTTCTCTGGCATCCAGCCAAGGGTCATGTTGGCTTCAGTCTCCAACACATATACTCTAGATATGTAATGAAAAGCTGGTAGAAACTCATAATTACTAAGAATAAAAATAAAATTGAGTAGAATAGAAGGATCAAGGTTTTTCAATTTTTCATAGGGCCTTTAGGGAAATCCTCACAGAGGAGGTGGTATTTGATAAATGGCCAAAGGATATGAAGGAGAAAAATCAGTAGTATATCTGAGAGAAAAACACCCAAACAGATCCAAGGACCAGGTAAATGCTTAGTTGGGAAGGTGTCTGGTACATTGAAGGAAATGGGATTCCAGAAAAGCTGAGCAATGAGAGAGTGAGAGGATATGATAAAGTGAGCAAAATGGTTGAGACCAGAAAACAATATTTTTCAGGTCATTCTAAAGTGTTGGCTTTTACTCTTTGTTTAGTAAGGGAGCCAATAAAGAAATTTTAGCAAAGAAATGATAATAATTGGCTTTTACTTTATTACTGTCATTTTGGCTTCTGAGCTGAAAAGGTACCAAAGAGGCAATGGCAGAAGCTGAAAGATGGATCAACAGTCTGTATCAATAATCCATGAGGAATGAGGGAAACAAGGACCAAGGTCACAGCAGTAGGGAACTGGTCAGATTATAATTACATTTTGCAGGTAGGATTGAAGGAGATGTAATGGGTTCACTATTGAATATGAGGGAATAAACATTTGAGGTCTGAACAAGAAATCACCACTTTGTTTTCAAATGACATGCACTTCAATATGCACTAACAAATGTGAAATCATAAGAGTAGCTTTGATCTTGTCTATGACAAGTAGAGCTGTCATTCTGTTTTTTGATATGGCAGGTGATTTTCAGGATATTGGTATTTAGACACAGCTGAGAAGTAGAGATTTATAAGGGTTTGTGATGAATTTCTACCTCTCTCCTTCCTCCATAACTGTTCAGTGACTGTAAACTGTTAATAATTCATTTTGATCATTTGAGATACTTTATAACTGAAGACTGCATATAATGTACTGATTAAATCACATTATGCGAAGCTGGGTGAATATATTATTAAACAAATTGCCCCTTTCCATAACCATGAACTGTGCATCTGTAGCAAATGGTGGAACATTTTAATAAAGAGTAGTGTAATTATATTATGGTCATTACTTTTTGCAGTCTTATTGGCCTCATTTTGGATGTGAATATCTTTCAATGAAGATCTTTATTGTAAAGGAAGAATTTTCAAGTTACAGTCACTACTCATAATTCAGTGAAAATATCTGCTTAGAAAATGAGGGAGTGTTGAGGAGGAGCCTTTGGAGAAATTATTGAACTTTAAGTGTAAATTAGCAACTAGCCTTTTTTATTCCTTCAGAAATCACTCCCTGGGTATCTGTATATCTGTCCATCCATCTATGCATTTTGCTTTGAAAGAAATACACTGCCAAAAAAATAAACAAAAAGGCAAATTCTTCTGTCCCAAATATTAGATCAAAAGAAAATCCTCTAGTATATAGGAGATACTTAGAATTCTCAAGCCCTTTCCTCTAATCATTTGCAAAGACTCATTACTGATCATGGGGAGGACCCCAGCTGAAGCTCCAATTTAAGAAAATTCAAAAGGGCTAATAAAAGTACTTAATAAAACATTTTGACCATTCAAATATATGACATCACTACAACTTATAATAAGTTCAAATTGAAGGTGTCAAGATCAAAGGGGCTAAGTTGTATTTCAAAGACAATCAAACTAAAAAATAAGAAATTACATACTGGTAATATACAATTGCATACAGATTTAAATGATTATTCTTTGATAATCAAACAAATCTCAATCACAGAGGATAAAATGGAAATCAGATGAAGGTAATTCTTTTTTTTTTAATTTAGTTTGTAGGGAAATATCAAAAAGTGATATTGCCAAGCAGTAATATGCATGCAGATAAAAGAGGAAGAATATTTTTAAGGGCAGGAGTGGTGACTCAGTAGTTGGAGCATTTGCTTGTCATGGGCAAGGACTCTGGTTTGAACTCCCCCACCACACACACAACTAAATAATGGAGAAACAAAGGCTGAATGAAAAATATAAATAAAGTATATTCTCTCTCTAAAGTTTATTTCTCCCTTACTCTCTCTCTCCCCCTCTCAATAAAGAAAGAATATTTGTAAGTGAAAATTCAGTAAGGCATTGATAATTTTGTAATTCAAATGCTAGGATACTTTAAAAGCCAATTTATACAACTCCCTTTCTCTGAGTGAGGACACCTGTTTTGACACCTCAGAATGGGTGTAGAACAATTAATGTTTCTCTACTTGTAGTATACTTTAAAGTCATCTGATTCACTTTCAGTTTATGTAGAGACATCAACAACAGCAAATATCCACAAGATGATTCTAATGTACAGCTGTGGTTGGAAAACACTTGAGGAGAACTTCAGGAAGACTTTTCAGAACGGCTGCACGTATTCTTGCAATTGGAGACCCTTCAGCCTACCTGTCTTCTCTTTAATGTTTCATACAGGAGTTTTGAATTCCATTTGTGATAACCCATATGCGGATTTTTTTTTTTAAATTAGGAACTCTTTAAGAGGTAAATGTAAGTAAGTTGCAAAATTGAGTAACTAAAGTTTGGTCCCCAGTACTTATAAGAGGACAAAACAAAAGCAATATTTTAACTCAGCTCAATTTGACAGATATTTATTACTTAAGCTGCTGGATTTCAGTTACTCTGATGTTTTGGGAGAAAATAAGTCATAATTTTTTGTGGTAAATTGTATTTTTGGTGAACATGTTACCCTACTTGAATTCACATCCTTGCTACAGCGTTATCATTATGAGTGTACTTTCTTGGTCATTGACTTTGGATTTAGTTTAATGACTCATTTTAGCTGTTGTTATGCAAATGGACATGAGAGCAGATAACATGGCAGTGTCCACACTAGAACTTGAGAAGCCTTCTGTGTTTCTGCTTGCCTTCTTGGGCTTCTGCCATCACAATGTAAGGGCTGTAGGTAGATTGCTACCTTCTTTCCTTTTTTTTTTTTAGTTCCTGTAGTTTTTTTTTTTTTTTTTTTTTTAATTCACAACTCCATCTTAAAGAGAAACACAAAACAAGACATGGAGTGGTGAGAACATTTGCTCCAAGTCACACTTCTAGAAAATGGCAGTGCAGAGGCTGTGACAGACCCATACTCTGCTGCAACCACTGCACTATCCAGCCTCTACTATGATCACAGTCAATGTTGGCTGAAGGAATGAGTCTTCCCCTAGGGCAGTACTTTCTCAAACGTGGTCCATGGAGCACAGTTCAACAAAGCACTCCAGGGAAGAAGATTTCAGGTTAAAGACCTTTGGGTACCACTGTGCATTGTGAACCCCTCTTGGAGATTCCCAGTGTGTAAAAACACCATCCAACACTGAGACACTCTGTGGCAAAGAGACCTGTTTAATTGCTCAAATTCACATGTGCAAGAAACAATTATTGGGGCTGGAGTGGTAGCTAAGCAGTTACAGCACTTGCCTCACATGCGCAAGGATGTGGCTCGTACCCAGCACCACGTTTACAATGAAGTTTAGGAACAATGAAAGCCAAATTAAAAAGTAAATAAAATTAATTCTGTCTTTCTCTCTTTCTCACACTGCCTTTCTGAAGAAAAGAAAAGAAAAGAAAAGAAGAAAAGAAAACAATTATTGGATCTGCCGATCTTCCAATCCTATTCTGGAGAAAGTAGTTCTAAGAGGGATATGACTAGCTTGGGTTGATGGCTACTCTGTGATTAGCTCCTCCCCTGGGGGATTAGAGGGAGCTCTCTAGGCCCAGAAAGGCCAGTGACCTGCTGCCTTTTCTGCAAGGAGCCCCAGAAGAAATCAGGCTGAAGAGTTCAGAGGGAGGAAGAGACTATATCTGCGGGTAGATGGCAGCAGCCTAGACTCATTATTTGAAAGAAGACCTGATCCTTGTCTGGATCAGGCAGATGTTGCCAGGCTTGTATCTCCAGAGGCTTGATTCTGGGGTAATTTCCTTTTCCTGTGTCTGGCTTTCTCAGAATGCACTGCGTACTTGTTTTCTATAAGTGAGGTCATTCCTTGGGCTCCTCTCTCCAGGAATGTCTTCATCATAACCACGTTCTCCACTTGCTTCAATTCACTGCTCTCCTATCAAAAGAGACAGGACAA
>PVKS010001557.1:0-138629 GCA_004027875.1 Aplodontia rufa | reverse complement strand
TCTCTCTCTGTTCCTGTTTCTTAAAAAAAAAAAAAAAAGGGAATTTGAGCAGTGCAAGTTCCTCAGTTATTTGAATGAAAGGTATAGATACTGGGCTGGAGCAGTAGCTTGGGGGTTAAGGCACTTTCCTGGCATGCACAAGTACATGGGTTCAAACCTCAGCACCCAGGTACACAACTAAGTGTCAGAGCAACGAAAGCCAGAGAAAAACTCAATAAAAATTGATTCTCTCTCTCTCTCTCTCACTATCCTTCTAAAAAAAAGTATACATATTATCTTTAGATGTTAAATTTTAAATCTTCATACTAAAATTAATAGTTTAACAGTAAAAGAAAAGTACAATGTAAACTAATAGAAGAATAAAATAGGGCGAGGGGAAGAAATCAATCCAAATAAAGGCAAGAAAGACAAGAATGGAAAAAATGCAAAAAAGTTGGATAAATACAAAGCAAAAAATGCAACAGAAGATGTAAGTACAAATATAGCAACAAATATCCGAAGTTCCTTACT
This sequence comes from Aplodontia rufa, assembly GCA_004027875.1. NCBI lineage: Eukaryota > Metazoa > Chordata > Mammalia > Rodentia > Aplodontiidae > Aplodontia > Aplodontia rufa. The sequence goes on along the minus strand of PVKS010001557.1, from coordinate 138,119 downwards.
TAGAAGGTGTTGGGCTCTGGGCAAAAGAAAAATCACCGTACTGGACGCCATAACACTTCTCCTCCCTCCCCCTTCATACATATTTCACGGACTCTGAGCAAAACGGATTAGGTGCCTGCGCCGGAGTGCGACTTTCTCTCTCTCTCTCCCTCTCTCTCTCTCTACTTTCCCGGTGGGTGATAGATGACGTCACCAACATAACAGTCGCTCATTGGATGGAATAAGTCAGTCTGCCGCTTCACCATTGGTCCCTTAACAGCCTACTCTAGCTATATCAATCCATGTGTGTGGGAAATAAAATGGAGAGAAGTTTTCAAGATGCCACCCACGCGTGAGACTGAGTTTGTTCTCCCCTGGCGGGAGGAAAGGGACCTGAGAAAAGGGAAGGAAGGTCCCGCATTCCAGTTTTGAGCTCCCTCCACTTGTGTTAGCCCCCTCATTCCCGCCTCCCCGACCTGTCCTGATTCGGCTCCTGCGAAACGGCCCAGTCGGTCCGGGTCGTTTCGCCTGCTGTCCGCCCTGGAATGCTGAGGGGGCGTGGGGGGGGTGGGCAACAGAAGGCAAAGCCTATTAGAGCAGATTTTAAAAATTCCAAATAGCATCATTTAAAAAAGACATAATTAAAAACTTAAGGACACAGCAAGGCTGAAAGCACTGTATTTCATAAACTCTTGGTATGCATTTTCCACATATTAACATAGCTACAGTTGGTATAGTTTGCAACTGATGATATTTAACTATTGCTGTCAAGCCATTCTTGCATAGTAATGTCTGAATTGAAATGCATTTATAAAGGAAGGCATGTTGGACTGAATGAATAAGTCTTAAAGATAAGAATATACAATAGTAACTGAAAGAAAATTGACAGAACTATATTAATAGACATAGACTTTAAGCAATAAAAATATCACTATATATAGTTACACCATTATTGATAAAAAATTCATTGATCAGGAAAATTTAAGAATTCTAAATTTGAGTGCATCTAATGAGTTAGCTTCAAAAAACAGCAAAAATTAAAACTACCAAAATTAAAACTGATAAATCAAATACACCATGAAAGAATTTACTACATCTCTTTGAATTTAAAAAAGATCAAGCACATAAAAATAAGAAAGGATATAAAATATTAGATCTTTTCCATTAACAAACATGATCTGAGCGTAAGACCTAATCATTAGAAAACTGATGAATTCTAAGCCAGGTGCAGTGGTACACTCCTGTAATCCCCATGACTCAGAAGGCTGACACAGGAGGATCACAAGTTCAAAGCCAGCCTCACCAATGTAGTGAGACCCTGAACAATTCAGAGACACCCTGTCTCAAAAAAAAAAAAAAAAAAAAAGAAGAAACACTAAAGAAACTGATGAATCAAGCTATGATTATGCAGACCACATTCATTAACCAGAGCAATAAAAAAGTCCTGAAAATGTCTGGAACTACACAAACTACACTTCAAACATACTGTGGTAAAATTGTATAAATTCATATACATTTATATATATTTATGAAAAAATTACATTTAAAACTGGCCTAATAAAAATAATCTGTCAAGCTTATGATACATAGCTTAAGTAGGACTTCTAAGAATGTTTACAGTCTATATACTTAGAGAAAATTTAAATTACTAAAAAGAAATATCTTTACAAACTCAGAAAGAATATAGATAAGAATGGAAATTAATGAACTAGAAGGCAATGATACAACAGAGGTTAAAACCAAGAATTGCCAAAACACTACTAAACAAGAAAGATGAAACAGGTGGTTTTGCCATACCAGATTTAAAACTATACTATAGAGCCATAGTAACAAAGACAGCATGGTACTGGTATCAAGATAGGAAAGAAGACCAATGGAATAGAATAGAAGACCCTGAAACAAATCCTCAAATCTTTAAACATCTGATTTCTGACAAAGGGGGACAAAATATTACATGGAGGAGTGACAGCCTCTTCATCAAATGGTGCTGGACAAACTGGTCTTCCACCTGCAGAAAGTTGAAATTAGACCCATATCTTTCTCCTTGCACAAGAATCAAATCAAAATGATCAAGGAGCTAGGAATTAAAACAGCTACCTTGCAACTGATAGAAGAAAAAATTGGTCCAACACTTCAACATTTGGGAGTAGGCAAAGACTTTCTCAACATGTCTCCAAAAGTGAAGGAAGTAAAGTCAAAAATCAGTGAATGGGATGCCATAAAGCTAAAAAGCTTTTGTACTGCCAAGGAAACAGTCGTGAATCAAGAGGTTTCCTACGGTAATGGAGAGAATCATGGACTATGATTCCTCTGACAAGGGACTCATATCCAGAATCTACAAAATCCTCAAAAATCTCAACTACAAAAACACTAACAGCCCAATTAATAAATGGACCAAAGAGCTAAATAGAAACTTCTCAACAGAGGACATTGATCAAGCCAATGAATACATGAGAAAGTGCTCTAAATCTCTAGTAATCAGAGAAATGCAAATGAAAACCACATTAAGATATCACCTTACGCCAGTCAGAAGGCAAAAATGAAGAAAATAAATAACAATAGATGCTGGAGGGGCTGTGGAGAGATAGGCACACTAACACACTGTTGGTGGAGCTGCAGACTGGTACAGCCCCTCTGGAAATCAGTGTGGAAAATCCTCAAAAAACTAGTGATGAGCCCACCATATGATCCTTCTATTCCTCTCCTGGGCATTTTTCCAGGGGATTTAGAATCAGCACATTATACTGACACATCAATATCTATGTTCATAGCAGCGCAATTTATTATTGCTAGACTATGGAAACAACCCAGATGTCCCTCACTGGATGAATGGATCCAAAAACTGTGGCACAGATATACCATGCAGTTTTACTCAGCAATTAGAAACAATGATATTTCAACCTTTGAAACTAAATGGATGGCTATGGAAGAAATTATGCTGAGTAAAATCAGCTTAACCCAGAGAACCAAGTGTCGAAAGTCTCCACTCATCTGTGGAGGTTGGAACTAGATCCTGGCCATTCAGAAAGGTGGTCTATTATCATGTGTTAAATCCAGATAAGGTGTAATGTTATACAGCCTAATACTTTTTTAGAGATATTGTGGGTAAGGGAAGGGAGGGATACGGGTGGGAAATTGGGGGGGGGGGACTCCTGGGGGTAAATCTAGTATCCAGAAACTATACACATTTTGTATTATTTTGTTAAAAATTTGTATGGTTGTTCAAAAATAAAAATTAAAAAACAAAAACAAAACTTTATATGTATGTATATATATATATCCTTTCAAAACATGAATAAAATAGACAACCTTTAGCAAAATGATTTTTTATAAAAGAGAAAACAAAATAAAATTATGAACACAGGGATGGAGAGGTGGCTCCCCTGGCATGTGTGAGAACCTGAGTTCACTCTCCATCACCACATACACAATTAAATGGAGGAAAAATATAAACCAGATGAAAAAATAAAATTTAAAAAATTATGAACATAAAAGGTAACAAAACTAATAGTAGGAGATATTAAAATGAGACTTTTTTGAACATTTATGCACAATATAAAATTTTGAAAATGTTAATGAAATAATTTACCAAAACTGAATCAGTAAGAAATAGAAAATTGGAATGATCATATGACTATAAGTAAAATTAAATGAGCAATTTAAAAAGAAAACTTCCCTCAAAGAGAACATGTGTCAATGGTTTCACTGACTGAGCTCCATCAAATAAATATTAAAAAAAGTCTGTATAACTCCAGTCAAACTCCTATAGATAACAAAAAAAAATTCCCCCAAACTTTCATGATATCACCAATATAAATTTTTTCCCTCACATGTTTATTTTTTATTGAATTTTTAATGTTATAGAGTTCTTGCACTGCCAAACTATGCCTGAGAATCCAAAGGAAATGGTACAATGGATGGTCTCATCCACCCAGCAGACAGTATATTAAAAGTAACTACATATGCATATTGATATTTTCACAATCTTTTAAAATATATGAGTTGGAATTTAAAGGTGCTGCCAGTTTCGGATTTCTAATACAGTATACCACCAAATAAGGCCTCATATTCATCTTATTATATTCATTGCTCAATAACGTAACTCCCAACAAAATTTTATGGGATAAATGTATACTTTTCAAAGATAATATGTGGCTCAAGGTCCAAGAGATTACTTGTTAAGGTTTTGATTTCTAAATGAAGTCTCAAGCTTAACCAAGATTCTCTTACTCACCCAAATACATCAGAAGCAGGTATCCTATCAGCCCCCTCAAATAGTACTACTAATACCACTGCCCAGAAGTGGCTGGCAAGTCCTGTCAGGAGATCCCAAAGGTCTCCTGGGAGACCAGTTACTGCATGGACTGATCAAGGCTTAACTAATATAAGAAAATGCTCCCACACAAGGACAGTTGTACTCACCCTTTTGCTTTACTCTTCACAGTAGTAGGTCTGAAACTCCTGCACTTGGTAAAGGTATTTATTAGAGAGAAACTCAGATTCTGCATCAAGTGGGTAAGTACCACTATGAAATATTTCTACTGAGCCCAAGATACAAAACTAGGAAACTGCCAGATCACCTCATTAGGTGGAAAGGAACTTCTCAGTAACCCTAGGCATCCTTTAAAGGACTAAAGACTACTGGATAGTTAACACTGTAATTATTAAAAAAAAAAGAAGCACTATATTACTGTCTTTCACCCTGCTTTTCCAAATGAATACTTTAAAGAAACACCAAAAGATTGATAACAGAGCTGGCTGGGACAATCAATGCATCAACAGAGAGTCAAATACCTTAGACATTTGGGCACAAGAGAATAAGGAATTCATACTAAAGATCATGCAAGATCCATGAAACTTAAATGGGTTTACATGAAGTTTTGTTCATGCTGCCTGGAATCTTTAGGGACATATCAGAGAATCCCTTAGCCTGAGCAGAAACCATTCTTCCCACAGCAGTTCATTATATAATTCAGACCTGATTACAGGAAGCTCTAGCAAAACCTGAAGAGATCTACATCAAAGGTTATTTGGTTCCATCCTAGGGAATGGCAAATTCAGGAGATTATTCCCAAATCCAATGCATATCAAGTAACTTATTTAACCAAGCAATATGTTCTGTCAAAAAACTTATTCAGGTCAAAACAAAAACAAAATAAAACAAACAAAAAAGCCCTACTGTAGAACAAAGAAAAAACACTATTCAAATAAAAAATGAGTAAAATACTAAAATAAACAAGTTTATTCCCTCCCCTCCCCTTTCCCACTTGGTGGACATAGTTATCTCAGACTAAAACTAAAAACTTAAATAAATTACAGCCCTATACAGATGATTTGAACCCATCAGTTCTTTTGAAAGCTGCATGTTCCAACAAGTTTAAAGGAGCCTACTAGAGTATTTTTTATTCTTTTCGTTGTTTTTTTTAAAGAGAGACAGACAATGAGAGAGAGAGAAAGAGAGAATCAGTTTTATTAAGTTTTTCATGTGGCTTTAGTTGCTCAGACACATATGGTTGCATATGTGGTATTGGAGTTCGAACTTATGTTCTTGCACATGCCAGGCGCAAACCACCAAACCACCACTCCAGCCCACTCCAGAGTATTCTTAAGGACAAGCTAATTCGGGTAACTTAAATCTTTATTTTACAGCAGAACAGAACAGAGCTGGCTGACTTTCAGCTGGATTTGATATTAGTCCAGTAGAGCTGGTTTCAAGGTTCACTCAATACTCTGATATCTAGAACTTTCTTATCAGAAATTGTGATTCACATGAAGTCCACAACAAATGCAGCACGTCTGAGGCAGTCAAACCTATCCAAGGTCCAGTACAAGAATACAGAGAGATTTCTGAAATGATACCAGCTGCCATTTTTTTCTTTTAAGAGAGAGGGAGAGGGTAGGAGAGAGGGAGAGTCACACAGAGACAAAGAATGGTTTCTGCTCAGGCTAAGGGATTCTCTGATCTGTCCTTAAAGAGAAAAAAAGAGAGAGAGATTTTTTCATCTGGGTTCTGTTTTTGTGACACTTAGTTGTGCATGTGATGCTGGGGTTTGAATCTGGGTCCTTGCACATGCCAGGCAAGCCGGATACCTCTGAGCCATTGCTCCAGCCCAGGAGTTTGTTAACTACCATGAATTTGTGGACTGAGTTCAAGAGTACTATTATCTTAACAATATTAAATGTTCCAAACCCTGAAGAAGGATATCTTTCTTATTATGCAGATCTTCAATTTTTCAACAATGTAGCATCAGTTTTTCAGTTTAGATTAATTAAAATTAAATTTAACTGAAAAATTTATATCCTGGGTCACATCAGTCTTCACTATTCAAGTACTGAATAGCCACATGTGGACGGGGCACTATTCTGGAAAAATAGGCATCTGTTGGCATTTTAGTTATAGTAACTGTAACTGATTGTCTCCAGGTCAAAAAACACAAGCCTTAGTAACAACAGGAATATAAAGAATAATTCTTATGATAAAAACAACAGAAACTGACTACATGGTGAAAAAAATCAGAAAACATAAAATAGCAGCTGCACATAATAGCATCTGATCTGTAGGTGCAGAACTTGGGAGGTTGAAGACTAATTGAGATGAGAGTTTAGAGACCAGTCTGGGAAAAACTGAGAGACCCTGTCTTAAGAAAAAAATAAAAAAGCTTAAACAAGCAAAGTTAGCAGTCTGCACTCTTCGACTTAAAACAACCTTCATTCCTCCACGAACTATCCAGTTAACGCATGAGTTCTTCTGGGGGAAACTGCAAAAGGTAAAATCCAAGGTGGTTATCTATGATCTGGTTTTTCCCCTCAATAACAAAGTTTATATCCATTGACTGAAAAAAAAAAAAAAAACAACCTTCCTGAAAGGTCCGTGTCTTGGAAAAGATTCACTGAACATAGTGAAGATCAGTGGGAGATCAGTGATGCAGAGATTTGAGTATAGCAAGTGGAAAAGAGGAACTGATTAACACTCAGTGAGTCACCACCAGGACTCAGCTGCCCCTGAATCAACAGGGGAGGGGAGGAGAAGAAACTGATTGATTCAGTCTTATCTTTTCTGCCACACAGAGTCCAACTTCACAACTTCACGTAGAAACGCTGAATTGGGCTGAAATGGGGTAGTCTAGGCATCTCTGCAGAGGAGGAGGGGGCAGACTCACCCTCACATCCATAAGGATGATAGGCAGTAGACATTCTGAACAAACAGGCAGGGCAATAGAGGTGGGAATCTAAAGCAGATTTCCCCAAATCCTGCAAGGATCCTACTACCTGTTGTGGATAGGCTGAGTGTAAAGAGGAACTCTGCTTTGGGCTTAAAGTGGTACAACTCCATGGCATCTCAGCAGTGGAGGAGAGATCACTGTTACCCCTCAGCTGTAAAGAGATTGTGCTGCAGTCATTTTGAGCATACAGGCAAGGTGGGACCAAACTTTGTCTTGGACCCTCATTACCATCTCCCAAACCCTCCCTATGACCCAGGGAAACTTCAACCAAACAGGAGCCCAGGAGCCCGGGAGCTGGTTGCTGGGAGCCTATGTAGTCCTCAGGACATCTAAACCATAGACAACTGGAATGGGGACCCGGAAACTCCTCCCCTCTCTCTTCAAGTCCCAAATCTCCAACATGTAGGACAATATACCAGGGGTCTGTCTCTACTAGTGACCAGCAGAGGGTGCCCCAAGAATATACATCAGACTTTGACTTTTTTTTTTTTTTTTAATGTGTGTACAGTAAGTGTTATTGCTGTGGACCTCTTTCTTCTTTCACCACCACAATCTGTGCTGCTTACCTTCCTAGTAGTGTGATCCTCTGCAACCTCCTTCTATCTTGACTTCAAAAAATAACCCAATTGTACTACTCTCTCTCTCTTGCATGCACACTCTTTCTCCTTTTATTTTTCTTCTTCTTTTTTACTTATGATCTTACATACCTGTACTTCTCTGCTCTGGCTCCTAATTTAAAGTTCTTCTCTACTGTCCAATCACAAGTCCTATGAGATGTTTATAAACTCACCATCTATAAGTCTTATTTGGTTTACATAACTTGTATCACCAATATTAATACTAGAAAACTTTTCTGTAGTGATATCCATTCTTGATATATAGGGTTATTTGCTTGCAAGCTACTTACAGACCAACTTAAACATGGCTGTTGCTGTATGTAGGTACTACCCCCCACAAATCTCTCCTAGAATGGAATTACCATTATAATGGTTATAGAAGGAACAAAGTGGCCATTTTATGCCATTTACTGTGCATTGAATGTTCCTTCTAATTCCTTTTCATTATTGTGCAAGGAATTGAAATTGTATAAGTCAATAAAAGATTATAGGATGTGCTGCCTATAGTTGAACTCAACTATCCTTAGAGATCCCCAACCCAAGCAATGGAGGGGACAAAAACCCCCAATCCATAAACAAAATCCAACACAGGTTCAACCAGAGAGGTGTCTCAGGACCCACTCCCCTGGCACCAATCCATTCTACACATTCATCAATAAACAGTAGAACAAAAACCTCAATCATATACAAAGACACACATACAAAATAAGGAAAAACAGAAATTACTTCAATTCAAGTTCCTAGAAGAATTTCTTCACAAATGAGGATTATGCTAGAAAACCTTTTCCTTAAACCCATAACTCCCAAACCATGGAGCCCATCAACAGAGAGCAGGATGAAAACAAAGAAAAAATTATCAATGATGTAATTACTAAAACAATCAAAGACCTAAACGAAGATGTTAAGAAGGAAATAAGAGGGCAAACACAGGAGATGAAAAATTTCTTTACTGAAAAAATGGATCTACTGAAAAGAGAAGTTTTAGACTTGAAATCCTCAGTCAACCAAATCAAACACTCAATAGAAGAATTTAAAAACGTTAATTTCTGTAGAAAATAGAATATCAGTCCTAGAAGAAAGAACTTCCAATAATAAGGACAGGCTGAGTAAGTTTGAATGCACAGATGATAGAAAAGAAAAATATACTCACAAAGTTAGCACAGAATTTTCAAGATGCCTGGGATGAAATCAGAAGAAACAATATATGAGTAATTGGGATACAGAAAGAAATTGAAATGCAATCTAATGATATGAAGAACATTCTCAATGAAAGAGTCAAAGTAAACATTTTCCCATATTAGAATAAAGTCAGATACACTCATCCAGGAAGCATATAGGACACCCAACAGGCCTCATTAAAAAAGAGACTCACCAAGACACATCATATTCAAAATGAATAACAGGGAAATTAAGAATACTGAAAGCTGCAAGACAGAAATGCCAAATCATATTCAGAGGCAACCTGAATAAGGATAACCCTCAGACTTTTCACCTCACACCCTAGATGCACAAAGATCCTGAAAAGGAGATATTTCAATCTTTGAATGGCGAAAATCAGCAGTTGAGAATACTATACCCAGCAAAACTCAGCTTCAAATTTGATGGGGAAATGAGAACACTTCAGAATAAGATCAAACTTGCATCATTTTGAATAGAAAACCAGCATTACAAAGGATCCTCAAAGAGGAAGTCCAGATAGATGAATTAGCAAACGTTCCTCAAAACCCACAGAGGAAATTCAACTATTAAAAGACAACCAAGAAAGCCTAAAACTCACTAATAAAACATGACAATTATGAACCGCAACTACACAACTATCTTAACACTGAATGTGAATGGTCTTAATACAAGAATCGAAAGATACAGATTAGGGCTGGAGTGGTGGCTCGGTGGTTATGGTGCTTGCCTGGCATATGCAAGTACGTGAGTTTGAACTCCAGCACACAATGAAGTCTCGGAGCAACAAAAGCCATGTGAAAAACTAAATAAAAATTGTTTCTCTCTTTATCTCTCTCACTGTCCCTCTCTCTTTAAAAAAAAAAAAAAAAAAAAAAGACAGATTAGCGGATTGGATCAAAAAACAACATCCAGGTGTTGGGATTTAGCTCAGTGGCAGAGCACGTGCAAGGCCCCAGTTCAGGGCCCTGAAAAAAAAAACATCCAACAATATGCTGCTTACAGGAAACCCACCTTACAGCCAATGAAATCCACAGCTTGAGGGTGAAAGGATGGAAAATCATCTACCAGGCCTACAGCCAAAGAAAGCAAGCTGGAGTTGAAATACTCATATCTGACAAAGTAGATTTCAAACATATATCAATCAGAAGAGATAAATAAGGTCATTGAATCCTAGTAAAGGGAACAACAAAACAGGAAGATGTAACCATAGTAAATATATCCTCTCTAAACACAAATATGTGGAAAAATTACTCCATGAAATAAAACCACTTGTGAACCTCAACACAGTAATACTGGGAGACTTTAATACTCCTCTATCAGCAATAGACAGATCATCAAAACAAAACAAACAAAAAACCCAATAAAGAGATCACCAGTCTAAACAACTCCATAAATCAAATGGATTTAACAAACATCTATAGAATATTCCACCACAAATTGGCTGAATAGGCCTTCTTCTTAGCAGCACATGGATACTTCTCCAAAACAGATCATATTCTAGATCACAAAGGAAATATCAACAAATATAAAAGAAGATATTATTACATGTATCCGTATCCTACCAGACCATGATGGCATGACCCTAGCAATGAACAGCAAAATTCGTAACACAAAATACATACATGGAGATTGAATAATACCCTATTAAATGAAGAAAATGAGAATGGATACAAGAAGACATAAGAGCAGTAATCAAGAAATTCTTGGAAGATAATGGGAATGAAGATACAACTCATCAAAACCTTTGGGACAGCATGAAAGCATTCTTAAGGGGAAAAATTATAGCTCTGAGTGTCTACACCAAGAACCCAGAAGATCTTGAATAAATAAATTTCTGCTTCACCCCAAATCCCTAAAAAAGGAAGAACAATCTAAGGCTAAAGCTAGCAGAAGTTAGGAAATAATCACGATCTGAGATGAAATCAACAAAATTGAGAACAAAAAACAACAACAACAAAAAGAATCAATGAAACAAAGAGATGGTTCCTCAAAAAATAAATACATAAAACTGACAGACCTCTAGCTAATCTCATAAGTGAAGGAAGAAATTGAAGCACATCAATGAAAACAATCAACAAAAAGGGAGTGATCACCACTGTCTCCATGGAAATCAAATGGGTTCTCAGAACATATTTTGAAAAATTATACTCCTCTAAATTAGATGATCTGGAAGACATAGACAAATTTTTAGACACATTCAACATTCCCAAATTGATGTGGAAAGATATTAAAAGCCTAAACAGCCCGATAACAGGTAATGAAATCCATATAGCAATTAAAAGCCTTCCAAAGCAGAAGAGCCCAGGAATGGATGGATTCCCTGCTGAGTTTTACCACACTTATGAATAGGAGCTAACACCTCTCCTTATTAATTCCTTATTCCAAGAAATTGAAAAGGAGGGAACTCTCCCAAATACTTTTTATGAGGCAATCATAATTCTGATACCAAAGCCCAACAAAGACACATCAAAGAAAGAAAATTACAGACCAATATCCTTGATGAACATCAACACAAAAATCCTTAAGTTTTAGTGCACCACATCCAAAATGGTGAAGCAGGCTTCATTCCACAGATGCAAGCCTGGTTCAACGTGCACAAATCAATAAATGTGATTTATCACTTAAACAAAATTAAGGACAAAAACCATATGATCTTCTCAACAGATGCAGAAAAGGTCTTTGATAAAATCAAGCACCCATTTATGCTCAAAACTTTAGAGAATATAGGGATCAATGGAACTTATCTTAACTACATAAAGTGACAAACCTTCAACCAGTATAACACTAAATGAAGAAAAACTGAAAGCATTTCCACTAAATGAGGGAACAAGATAAGGCTGCCCACTCTCATCACATTTATTCAATATAGTCCTTGATACCCTAGCCAGAGCAATCAGGCAAGAGAAGGAAATCAAAGGGATAAGAATAGGAAGAGAAGAAGTCAAATTATACCTTTTTGCTGAAGACATGATCCTGTATCTGGAAAATCCAAAAAATTTCACTGGAAAACTGCTTTAGCTTATAAACAGATTTAGGAAAGTGGCAGGGTGCAAGATCAACACCCATAAATCAATAGCTTTCCAATATGTCAACAATAATAGGGAAGAAGAAGAAATGAGGAAATCTGTCCCATACACAATAGCCTCAAAAAGAATTAAATATTTGGGAACTAATCTAACAAGGGAAGTAAAAGACCTCTAAATGAAAATTATTGAACATTAAATATAGAAATTGAAGAAGACCTGAGAAGATGGAAAGACATTCCCTGTTTTTGGTTAGACAGAATTAATATAATTAAAATGGTCATTCTGACAAAAGCACCCACAAATATTTACCACAAATCTTTATTTCACAAATATTTGATGAGGGGGTCAAAATAGAACATAGAGGAAAGATTGCCTATTCAATAAATGGTGTTGAACAAACTGGACAGGCATGTGCAGGAAGTTGAAATTAGATACTTACCTCTCATACTGCACAAAAATCAAATCAAAGTGGATCAAGTTAGTGGGAATTAAACCAGCTACCACACAGTTGCTAGAAGAAAAATCAGGAACAACACTCCGGCATATGGGAATTGGCAATGACTCCCAAAGCAAAAGAATTAAAGTCAAGAATTGACGGGTGGGATGCCATTAAATTAAAAAGGCTTTTGCTCAGTCAAGGAACTGGTCAAAACTGTCAAAAGACATACAAAATGGGAGATAATAATTGCCTGTGATTCCTCCAACAGGTGACTAATATCCAAATTTACAAAGAACTCAAAAATCTGGATATCAAAAACACAAGCAATCCAATCAATAAAGGCACCAGAGAGCTAAACATGAACTTCTCAACAGAGGAAGTCGAGCATGCCAAAGAGCACATGAGAAAGTATTCTAAATCACTATTAATCAGAGAAATGCAAATCAAAACTACATTAAGATTTCACCTCACTCCAGTCAGACTGGCAAAGATGTAGAATACAAACATTAACAAATGCTGGAAGGGTTGTGGGAAGATAGGAACACTAGCAGACTGTTGGTGGAACTGCAGACTAGTACAGCTGCTCTGGAAAGCAGTGTGGAGACTCCTCAAAAAATTAGGGTTGGATCCACCATATGAACTAACTATCCCTCTTCTGGTTATTTTCCCAGAGGAGCTGCTATTAGCACATTCTAGCGACAGAGGAAAATCAATGTTCATAGCAGTTCAATTTATAATAGCTAAAATTATGGAATCAACCCAGATGTCCTTCACTGGATGAATGGATCCAAAAGCTGTGCAATATATATATATATATATATATACATACATACATACACACACACATACACATATACACACACATACAATGGAGTTGTACACAGCAATTAGAAACAATGATATTGCAGCCTTTGAAGGTAAATGGATGGCAATGGAAGAAATCATGCTAAGCAAAGTTAGCCATACCCAGAGAGTCAAGGGTCTAATGTTTTCACTCATTTGTGGAGACTGGAGCTAAACCGAGGTGTGGGTGAAAGGTAGTCAAGCTCTGTAAAGGAATATATGTAAGTAAAAATAGCTATAAACTACCAATTTGGTTTTAGTGTAGTTCTAAAGTTTACTAAAATCTAAACAAATTTAGGCATCTTTTAACATTAAAATTATAAAGGACTATTCTGCTGTACTGAATGAGGAAATATTGATAAAGTAATACAAAACTGATATCTGGTATACAAATAATTTAGATGCATAAAAATCCACTCACTTTCTACCCTTTTAAGTCTATTAATAATATTATATTTACATAAATAAAAGATTCTAATTCAACATGACTTCTTATGAATTAAAAATAAAAGAACAAAACAATTATCCTCCATCATTTCCTGGGAACTATACCCTGAATACCAAAAAGAGAGAGCTGGGTAAGAAACTAAAAGATGAGAAATAGTATACACTACAATCAAAGACTTCTATCTTTAGTGAAATTTGCAAATACCAGGACAATAATGTTTTAACTTTTTTAGTTACTCTTATAAATTATCTTTAACACTATTGATTATATACAAATTCTTTCTTTTTCAGACATTATCTATTGACTTTCTTCTATATTGCTTTTCTTTAGGCTAAGTCACATAATTGTAATATTATTACATTCTCCTTTGTTGTTAGAAGTTACAAAAAACACCTTTTGCTTTTCTTAGAGATTCTATTTTTTTTCCTTTTATCAAAATCTCCTTTATATTCCTCCAAACACTTTTTCAAAAGCTTTGTCTTACCGAGTCTACTAAGGTCTTTCCTAGGTGCATTCCAGAGCCTTCCATCCTCTTCCACTATGAGCAGATTACTTCTTGGACTTGCTCTCATCCTAGGACATCACCTCTCCTCCTTTTACTACTCTCCCACCTGTAACTTCTCTACCTAAGCCCTGCTTCTCCTTCCTTTGTTAATATTCCCTTCTCTTGATGCAACAGCTTCTAACCATTAAGAAAGATAATATGGGAGACAACTGGACTGGCACATGACTAAAAGTTCCTGCTTTCTACCTTTGCACTTGAATAATTACTTGGCTGATTATAGAACATTAGGTTAAAATTATTTTCCTTCAGTGATTTGAAAGGCTTAATTCAGTATCTTTGAACAACATTTTTGTTCTTGGAAAGTTCACCGTTCTATAGCACATTATTCTTTTTTCTCCTTTTCTTTTTAAGAGAGAGGGACAGAGGGAATTAATTTTTTTTTCATCTGGTTTTCATTGCTCTGATGCTGTTGCATATATGGCACTGGAGTTTGAACGTGGATCCACATGTATGTCAGGCAAGTGTCTTAACCACTGAACCACCACTCCAGCCCCTCTTTTCCTTCTTCTATGTCTGCAATTCTATCATTATATAACTTTTTATACTTACCATACTAAGAAGGCTGGAAACTCATGGCCTTTTACATTAGAAAATTTTTTTTCTTTCTTATTTGGAATATGAAATTTAATTACTATTGCTTTCATCAGTTATATTTATGATTTTGGTCTTTCCTTCTTGCCTTTGTCCAGGGCCAAAAGAGAGACATTGGTTACTTCAACAACCTTAAACTAGATTCCAGGAAAGTCACCAACAGCACGACCTTTTTGACCAAAACAGGCAATCTGAACTTCATCATTTTTTTTTTAAAGATAGGACAGTGAGAGAGAGAGAGAGAAAGAAAGAATCAATTTTTGTTTAGTTTTTCATGTGGCCTTCGATGCTCCAAGACTTTATTGTGTATGTGGTGCTGGGGTTTGAACTCGCATACTGGCTCACGCCAAGCAAGCACCGTAACCACTGAGCCACTGCTCCAGCCCAGAACTTCATCATTTTTGTCAATGAAGTTCAACCAACCATTTTGGGTACAAAAGCTATTATCCTCTTGCCATTCTTGATCACCTGGACCCTGGCACACTTCCTCATGGCAGAATTTGGCTGTCTGGCTTCAACCTCTACTTTTTCCATCACAATTCCCTTTGTATTGGAAACCCTTCAGAGCTGCGCCCAAATGGGCTTTCTTGTATTCCTTATTATGCAACTTCCGGTCCCTTTGGTGACTACTGAAATTCCTGACAGTATAAAGATGGCAACACTTGCTCATAATGAAGGAATTGTGATGGGAAAAGTAGAGGCTGAAGCCAAACAGCCAAATTCTGCCATGTCAAAAAAATTTTAAGTAATATCAGTTCCCCTTATTAGAGTGACCTCCAATCAAATACAAATCATTTCATATTCTCATTTTCTTGGATCTGTTAAATAATAGAGGAGCACTTTGTATGGTTGTCATGAGCATTAATGATATGTGTGAAATGTTACATTACACTTGGAAAACAATGGATAAAATTTTTTTTCACAATATTCCACCACTTCTCAAGATTTTAATGACCAAAGCTACAGATGTCCAAATAAGGAAAATGTGTGGCAAATAAAAACACAGTTATAAGTTGATGCCAGGTCATGAAGAGTCTGTATATATTCTCCTAAGACTTAGTTATGTCAGCCAACGGACAATGAAAAGGGGCTATTCTTAAAGGTGTCCTTTATTCTAAAAGACAAAGAAACCCTGAAAGCATTGTTAGTAGAAAAATTATATATATGAATTTCAGAGGCTCCATCCGCTGAGGAGCCCCACCAGAGCCAACCTCAACAGCTTATGTGCTAGTGAAACCAAGCCTCAGTACCTGAGCCTTCAGGCATGGTAACTACCCAGTCCCAAACTGCCCAGCCACCCCACACATAGCCACCCAGATGCAGCCCGTTCCTGCCAGGTCCAGATACATTAGGCCCATACCCATTACCAAAGATCACAGGTCCTGTGGCTGTGTAGAGGGGCCCCATTCAGTCTGAACTTGAGACACCAGGACCCACCAAAGCACCCTAGCTGCTGTGCATATACAAATCAGCAGGCTGCAATATACCCCGGACAGATTTTAAATCAATGCTCTGGGGCCTAGCTACATATGGTATAGCCAAATGAGGTTATAGGCTGAAGCAGCTTTCTGGAAGAAAGTAGTCATCAGAGGGGTGGTGTCTGACCCAACCCTTGGACCTTCAAAAAAGAAGTTCCACCAGACCTTCACCACATCTTCTCTATTCAAAGATTCAGAAAATGATTAACAAAATGAGGAATCAAAATTGAAAAGGATCATCTTAAGCCCACAACTCCCCAGTCAAGGAACAACAGACAGGGAGCAAGAGGAAAAGTTGGAAATAATTATCAATGATCAGATTACTAAAAGGAACAATGAACTTAAAGAGGAATTAATAAAGGGACTAGGTGAGAAAACTCAAGAGATGAAAAACTCTGTTGTCAAAGAAATAGACATACTGAAAAAGGAAGTAAAAGGGCTAATAGCTCCTATTAATCACATCAGAACAACAATGAAAGAATTTAATAATAGACAAACCTCTACAGAAAACAGAACCTCAGCTCTGGAAGGAAGAACTTATGACAATGAAGACAGGCTGAATAACCTTGAGTACACCAACAACAAAAGAGAAAAAGCTCACAGAACATAAGCACAATCTTCAAAATATCTGGGATGAAATCAGAAGAAACAATCTGAGAGTAATTGGGATACAGGAGAAATTGAAACACAAACTAGAGGTATAAAGAAAATTCTCATTGAAATAGTTAAAGAAATTTTTTCCCATATCAGAATAGAGTCTTAAATGCTCATCCAGGAAGCGTACAGGACCCCCATTAGACCTAATCAAATGAGACATTCACTGAGACACATCATATTAAAAATATATAATAGAGATATCAAAGAAAAAATATTAAAGCAGCAAGAGAGAAATTCCAAATCACATTCAGAGGCAAATCAATAAGGATCACATCTGACTTTTAAGCTCAGACTCTAGAAGCAAGAAGATCATGGAAGGGGATCTTTCATTCTCTTAATGACCACAATATGCAGCCAAGAATACTATACCCAGCAAAACTCAGCTTCAATTTTGATGGGCAAATAAGAACATTTCACAGTAAGATCAAACTTGTAGCATTCACAAACAGAAAATCAGCATTTCAAATAATCCTCAAAGAAAAACTCCAGATAGAAGAACAAGCAAACATTCCTAAAAACCCACAGAGGAAATTCAATAGATGTGCACAGTATCAAAGCAGCCAAGAAAGCAAAGAACTTACTAATAAATCGTGGTAACTATGAACACAACCATATATCTTAACACTGAATGTGAATGGTCTCAATGTACCAATCAAAAGACACAGTAGCAGATTGGATCAAAAAACAAAATCCAACAATATGCTGCTTACAGGAAACCCACCTTACAGTCACTGACATCCACAGATTGAGGATGAAAGGATGGGAAAAAAATCTACCAGGCGTACGGCCCATGAAAGCAAGCTGGAGTTCCAATACTTATATATGAAAAAGTAGATTTCAAGCATAAATTAATCAGATGAGATAAAAAAGGCCACTTCATCCTAGTAAAGGGAACAATACAATAGGAAGATATAACCATAGTAAATATATACTCTCCAAATATGAATGTTCCCAAATATGTGGAAAAATTACTCCATTACATAAAACCATTTCTGGACCTAAACATGATAATACTGGGAGATTTTAATACTCCCCTATCACCAACTAACAGATCATTAAAGCAAAAAATAATAAAGAGATCTCCAGTCTAAACAACTCCATAAATCAAATGGACTTAACAGACATCTATTGAATATTCCACCCCAAGTTGGCTGAATACACCATCTTGCCAAAAAAGACCATATTCTAGTTCACAAAGGAAATCTCAGCAAATATTAAAAAAGATATTATTCCATGTATCCTATCAGACCATGATGCCATGATTCTAGCAATGAACAGCAAAAATCATAACACAAAACACACAATACATGGAGATGTTATCAATGCCCTCTTATATGAAGAATGAATACAAAAAGACATGAGATCAGAAATCAAGAAATTCTTGGAAGAGAATGGGAATGAAGACACAACATATCGAAACCTCTGGGTCAGCCTGAAAGCATTCTTTTTTTTTTTTTTAACAACTTTATTTAGTTTTTCACATGGCCTTCGTTGCTCCAACACTTAGTTGTGTACGTGGTGCTGGGGTTTGAACCCAGGTCCTCGTGCTTGCCAGGCAAGCACTGAAACCACTGAGCCACCATTCCAGCTCTGAAAGTATTGTTAAGTAGAAAATTAATAGCACTGAGTGCCCACATTAAAAAACCAGGAAAGATCGCAAATAAATAAATTTATGCTCCTTCTCACATCCCAACAAAAGATAGAACAATCTAAGCCCAAATCCAGCAGAAATTGAGAAGAAAAAAACAGTAAAAAGAACTGACAAAATAGCTGTTTCTTTGGGAAAAAATAAAAATAATAGACCCCTAGCTAATCTCACTAAAAGAAGGAGTGAATCAACGAAAATCAACAAATTCTGCAATGAAAATAGGGTGATCACCACTAACCCCACAGAAATCAAATGGATTCTCAGAACATATTTTGAAAAACTATAAGTTAGATAATCTGGAAGACATGGACAAATTTCTTAGATGCATACAACATCCCTAAATTGATGCAAGATGATATTAAAATACTAAACTGCCCAATAATAGACACTAAAATCCATATAGAAATTAAAAATTTTCCAAAGAAGAAAAGTCCAGGACCTGCTAAGTTTTACCACACCTATAAAGAAAAGCTAACACCTCTCCTTATTAAGCTATTCCAAGAAACTGAAAAGGAGGGAAAACTCTCCCAAACACTTTTTATGAGGCAACCATAACTCTGATACCAAAGCCCAACAAAGATACATCATAAAAAGAAAACAACAGATCAATATCCCTGTTGAACACTGATATAAAAATCCTTAAGAAAGTTCTAGCAAATTGCATTCAAAAACATATCAAGAAGTTAATTTATCACGATCAATGGGCTTCATTCCAGGTAAACAAGGCTGGTTCAACATATGTAAGATAACAAATTTGATCCATCACATAAACAGAATTAAGGACAAAAACCATATGATCATCTCAATTGATGCAGAAAAGGCCTTTGATAAAATCAAGCACCCATTTATACTCAAAACGCTAGAGAAGATAGGGATCAGCAGAACCCATCGTAACTTTGTAAAGGCCATGTATGACACACCCTCAGCTAGTATAATAGTGAATGGAGAAAAGAACATTTCCACTAAACTTGGGAATAAGACAAGGCTACCTGCACTCATCACCTTTATTCAATATAGTCCTTGGTACCCTAGCCAGAGCAATCAGGCAAGAGAAGGAAGTCAAAAGGATAAGAACAGGAAGAGAAGAAGTGAAACTAACCCCTTTTGCGGATGAAATAATCCATCTGGAAAATCCAAAGAACTCCATCAGAAAGGAAAGTGGCAGGCTGCAAGATCAATACCCATAAATCAAGAGCTTTTGTATATGCCAACAATAATAGGGCACAAGAAGAAATCAAGAAATCTGTGTCATTCACAATATCCTCAAAAAGAATAAAATACTTGGGAATTAATCTAAACAGGGAAGTAAAAATCCTCTATAATGAAAATTATCAAACATTAAAGATAGAAATTGAAGAAGACCTGAGAGGATGCAAAGACATTCCATGTTCTTGGTTAGGCAGAATTAATATAATTAAAATGGTCATTCTGCCAAAAGTGCTATACAGATTCAAAGCAATCCCCATCAAAATACCAAGGTCATTCTTTAAAGATATAGAAAAAGTAATTCTCAAATTCATTAGGAACAACAAGAAACCCAGAATAGCCAAAACATTACTAAGCAAGAAAGATGAAACAAGTGGATTCACATTACCAGATCTAAAACTATACTATCGAGCTGTAGCAACAAAAACAGCATGGTACTGGTATCAAAATAGGAATGAAGACCAATGGAATAGACTAGAAAACTCTTAAACAAACCTGCAAATCTTTAAACATCTGATCTTTGACAAAGGGGGTCAAAATATTACAGGGAGGATTGACAGTCTATTCAACAAATGCTGCTAGACAAACTTGGATAGGCATATGCAGGAAGTTGAAATTAGATCCTTATCTCTCAACTTACACAAAAAAATCAAATCAAAATGGATCCAGGAATTAGGATTAAACTAGCAACCATACAAATACTAGAAGAAAAATTAGGACTAACAATCCAGCATTTGGGAATAGACAAAGTCTTTCTCAACAAGACCCTTAAAGCGAAAGAATTTAAGTCAAAAATCAATGAGTGGGATGCCATTAAACTAAAAAGCTTCTGCTTAGCCAAGGAATTGTTCAAAATTGTCAAGAGACAAAAACTACAGAATGGGAGATAACCATGGCCTGTGATTCCTCTGAAGGGGACTAATATCTAAAATTTAAAAAGAACTCAAAGAACTTCAAATCAAAAATACTAACAATCCAATCAATAAATGGGCCAGAGAGCTAAACAGAAATTCCTCAACAGAGGACACTGAGCAAGCCAATGAATACATGAGAAAGTATTGTAAATCACTAGTAATTAGAGAAATGCAAATCAAAACTACATTAAGATTTCACCTCACTCCGTCAGACTGGCAAAGATGAAAAATATTAACAATAACAGATGCTGGAAGGGTTGTGGGGAGACAGGAACACTAGCACACGGTTGGTGTTACTGCAAACTGGTTCAGTTGCTCTGGAATGCAATATGGAGAATCCTCAAAAAATTAGGGATAGATCCATCATAGAACTCAGCTATTTATCTTCTAGGTATTTTCCCAGAAGATTTAGAATCAGCATATTACAGAGCCACAGCAAAATCCATGTTCATAGCAGCTCAATTTACAATAGCTAAATTATGGAATCAACCCAGATGTCCTTCACTGGATGAATGGATCCAAAAGCTGTGACACACACACACACACACACACACACACACACACACACTGGAGTTCTACACAGCAATTAGAAACAAGGATATTGCGGCCTTTGAAGGTAAATGGATGGCAATGGAAGAAATCATGCTAAGCAAAGTTAGCCAAACCCAGAGAGTTAAGGGTCAAATGTTTTCACTCCTTTGTGGAGACTGCAGCTAAATCCAGGTGTGGGTGAAAGGTAGTCAAACTCACGTATTGGACTCACCAAGGGCATAGCAACATATAATCTAGGGGAACCATAGTCACGTAAGGTGAGGGGAGAGGCAGAGTGATGGGAAAGGGTGGGAAGATAGGGAGGGATCTAGAAAGACAATAAGCAATGTAGTATACTCTTTACCCCTCTGAAAAGTCAAATATTATGTATGTAATCATTTAATTCTGTAAAATTCACAATCTTATACATATAAATATATAGTGAATTATATTTGTTAGAGGCATAATATAGAAAAATCAAGAGACTGGGGTATGGGCAATGTGGGAGCAACTATGGTTTACAATCAAATACATATCATAGTGTTACTTTACATGCACTTACAACTGTAGAACTACTCAAATCTTAATAATACAAAAAAGCTAAAAAGAAAATGGAGAGATGACCGAGAAAAAATCAACTCTGTAGACAACCTGATCTTGGACTTTGAGTCTCCAGCATGGTGTGGAAATAAATTCCCATGCTTTAAGCCAAAAAAAATTTTTTTTTGCTTGGCAAAGGAAATGACAGAATAAAGAGATGGCTTAAAAAATGGGAGAACATCTTTGTCAGATCCTCTTCTGACAGGACTAATATTCAGAGTATATAAAGAACTCAAGATAGATAACACCAGAAAAAAAAAAAAGAACCAAGTCAATCAGCACTAATAAATTGAACAGACACTTCTCAAAAGGAGTACAGATGGCCAATAATTATATGAAAAATGTTCAACATCTCTAACCATCAGGGAAATGCAAATCAAAATTACATCAAAATTCTATCTAGCCCTAGTCAGAAAGGCAATCTCTGCTTTCTGTTGGGGTTAGGGTTAGGATTTATTTTGGATGTAAACATCATTGTAAATGAAGGTATGAATATGCTACTTAATACTCTTCAACAATTGACAGCATGAAAAGGATGCAGAAACACACACACAAAAAAAAAAAACAACTGAAATAACATATGAAATATAAATCCAGACCAAAAGGAAACATATCAAATGAATAATTATTGTTTTGTTAGAAACAGGAAAATACGTCCCACACTTTGGTCTTACTCCAGTTCTCAGGCATTCTATATTTTTCTATGAAAATGTAAAAAAATGTTGTACTTAATGTTGACATTTATTGTTACAGATTCGAACATGCACACAATATGACAATATAATTAGGCCAGTAGCATTACCCAGTATTTCCTCTTTCCCTCCTTCCCTACCTTCCTCCCCGCAGCCCTTTCCTCTGCTCTACTGATCTTTGATTTCAAGACTTCTATAATTTTTTAAAGATAAATGTTTTTGAAAAAGTGAAAAAAAAAAAAAAAAAGAATTCCAGGGGCTAGAGTGGCAGCTCAGTGTTTCAAGAGCTTGCCTGGTATGCGCGAGGACTGGGTTTAAACCCAAGCACCACATACACAAATAAATGTCAGAGAAACAAAAGACAGATGCAAAAATTAAAAAAAAAAAACCTGATTCTCTCTTTAATCTCTTCCTCTCTCTTTGTCTCTGTTTAAAAACAGAAAAAGAATTTTAGGAGCCATTCAATCTTTTTTTTTTAATTAAGAAATGTATCTGTTGAACAATCAACCAAGCTTCTAACGAAATAAAAAATATATATAAATTCTGAAAATCAGATTTACCCCAAAGAGCCCCCCTCAATTACCCACCCTTATCCCTCCCCTCCTCCTTCCCAATACATCTCTACAAATGCCTTAGGTTGTATGTCATTACACCTTATCCAGATTTTAAACATGAGAACTGACCTCCTTTCTCAATGGCCAGAGTCTAACTCCAGCCTCCACAGATGAGTGGACACATTCGACTGTTGGTTCTATAGGTTATGCTTATTTCACTCAGCATAATTTCTTCCATAGCCATCCATTTTACCTTCAAAGGCTGCAATATTGTTGTTTCTAATTGCTAAGAAGAACTCCATGCCATTCAATATTTTAAAGAGTAAAATATTTTAAAAAGTTTATTGAAGCAAAGAAAGAAATATGAATACAAAATAAAAATGGCGTTTAATAAAAATATAATATTTACTATTTATGAGAGGGTAAGAATTCTCATCAGCTTTTTATTAATTAAAATTTATTTTTAATAAAGATACATAAATAAAACCAGACTGCAAAATTTCCAGCCTGATAAAACTTGCTGAAATATCTAAAAGTATTATCTCCTTCAGAGAAATATATTTTTAATCCTGTAAATATGCATTAGAAAATCTAGATGACATTCATTAATTCTCCAAGCACATATCTATTACACGTCTATTATGTGCTAAGTACTGCTCTAAGCACCGAGGACAAAAGAGTGAACCAAGGAAAAAACTCTTGCCTTTTTGGAGTTTACATTCCAGTAGAAGACAACAAACAATACACCCAGTGTTAGATAGCAGTGATCTCTATGGAAAAAAATTAAGGAGGGAAGAGACACAGGTGTGCAGGAGGCTATCTTAGGTAGAAATTCAGTGAAGACTTCATGAGTAAGGTGGTATTAAACAAAGTCTTACAGGAAATGAGTTCAATGATTACAATTATTTATGGTGAAAAAGTTGGGAGACCTCCAGCACTGCAGCACAGCGGAACAGAGACAAGTAGTAGGAGATGAGTTCAGAGATACAGGTAGTGGAGGTCAGAGCAACTCAGAAATTTTACCTTTTACTTTGATTTAGATATAAAGAACTACTAGAGTCTTTGAAAAAAAGGAATAGAATGATTTGACTTCCATTTTAAGTGGATCACTATGGCTGCTCTATGAAAAATTAACTATAGGAGTCAAAAGCAGAGGCATGGAGATTGTTGGTCAATCTCCAGGTTTAAATTAAGGTGGCAATGCCAAAGGTCTTGCTGACAGATCCTGTGTGGGTTAACAGAGAGAGAATTTAAGGAGGTCTATGATTTTTTCACCATAAATAACCATAATGATAGAACTATTAGACTGGGAAAGACTACAGGAACAAAAGTTTATGGAAGAGAAACCAAGAGCCCAATTTTGTACATGTTACACTTGAAGTGCTTGTTACACATTCCAGTGAAAAGTATCAAGTTGTTGCCTGGATGGATGGGTTTAGAATTCAGTTGGTATCCCAGGTGGATGTACACATCTGGGAAAGAACAGCATATAGTCAGTATTTAATATCCTTAAGTACTGGATGAAAACTACCTACAGAGTGACTATACATAGAGCAGACAGTTCAGGACTGAACAGGAAATACTACAACATTTAGAGTTTGGGAGATGAAGAGAAATCATTGAAGGAGAATGAGGAGCAAAGAAGAAGAAAACCAGGAGTTCTGAAAGAGCAATCTCACATATTATCACCAAATCAATCTCCTCATGCTACTTGGATTTGGCAATGAAACATCACTGCCCACTTCAACGAGAGCAATTTTTTTTTCCAGTGGGGTTTAAAACTTAGTTTAAATAGTTAAAGAAAAAAATGAAGGTCAAAAGCAAGCAAAAATTGGAGACATGCTTATAATAAAAGGAGAAGGGACAGAGAAATAACTAGCAGTAAATGTGGGGTTAAGACAGGTTTGTTTTCACTTGTTTTTAAGATTCGGGAATGGAACAACATGCTTACATGCTGCTGTGATATTATGATATATATTTTTTGGCTTTCATCCTGGCTCATAATTTCCACAGTCCATGTTATTTCCGAAATGACTAGAACAATAAAGTTAAAGTACTTAGCCTTTTGTCCTTGGCTCCTGAAACAGCTTTGGAATAGCTTCAGGGCAATAACGGTGAAAGAGTCTTTTGCTACGTCAAGGCACTTTAGGGCCTCAGAAACAAAATCAATCTCTCTCTTTCTCTCTCTCTTCCACCTCTCTCTCTCCTCTCTGATCTTCTACCCTCCTTTAATCTGCTATACAAACTAGAATTTCTCTTTCTTAAGGAGGATCACAGAAATTAAAAATCTGCCCCAATCTTCTCCTGCCTTTTGTCTTAGAGCTTACCATAAAGCAATTCTCCAACCTGCCTTGTCTTATAATGTCCCCATTTCAGATGAGGTCTTCCTTCTTGCTCCACACCTGGGAGGAAGGAATATCCCACAGAGAACACAAAGAGACCCTGAGGCCTCACTGGGTTTCCTCACTGTATTAGCATCAGATCATATTCTTTTGTCCATTTCCATATCCACATGGTTGCCCATACTTCAATCATGTCTAATTAATGAAGTCTGTATAGTACTCTACAAGGACAGGGTTTGGAGAGCTTCTGGACAGCTAATCATGCAGAAGCTTAAAAAGAAGGTAACAAGAACTCACCCAAGTACTCTAGGAGTGTGGTGCACCCAAAGTCCATGGGATAGGACAACTCTTGAAAACCTTGCTTTATGTAACTATGTATCTGGCTATTTACTAGTATCATGTAGAACATCCATTATAATGTCAGTAAATGTAAGAAAATGTTTTCCTGAGTTCTATGAGGTAACCTGGTAAGTTAACTGGCATGAAGATGGGATTGTGGGAACCCCAATTTTTAGCCAATCCATCAGAAGTTCTAAAAAGCCCAGATTTGTGACTGTTGTTTGAAGGGGACAGAGTCTTGCAAGACTGACACTATCTCCAGGTACACAACATTATAATTAAACTGAATTAGAAGGCCCGCAGCTGGTGTCCACTGCAGAACTGTTTGCTTAGTAAGGAAAAACACCCATACTTTTTGGAATGACCGCAATCTCTGTTGTAAGTGTCTAGTAGAGGAAACTGATTATCTTTCTACTATATCCTTGGAGTGTGATATGTAGAAGATCTAGGAGAGAGGGGTAATTAATGGGAGGGAACAATTACTGGTATGATCTCTCCAGAGGGAAATTTTATGGTGCATTTCAAAAGTTTTAATAGTGTACACACACACACACACACACACACACACACACAAATTATTCCAGAAATTTCCCCATTCTATCATTTTAACTTAAATAATCATAGACTGGGTGCGGTGGTGCACAATGTAATCCCTGCTACTCAGGAAGCTGAGGCAGGAGCATCACAAGTTCAAGATCAGGCTGAGCTACTTAGTAAGAAACTTGTTTCAAAGGAAATGAAAATGGGTTGGGGATACAACATAGTAATATAGCAATTTACTAGCATATGTAAAGTCCTGAAAAGGAAGGAGGAGAAGGGAAGGAGGGAAGAAAGGAAGGAAGGAAGGGAGTGGACAAAGAGAGAGACAGAAGAAAAAATGAAAAGATAGATCTATATAGAAGATATAATTAAAAGGATATTAACTATAATACTGCATATAAGAATAACTGAATATACCCTCAAAGTCCCACAATAACAGGGCAAACATCCTATGGAGACAATGAAATTCTATTCATTTTAAGAACTAATGACTTGTAAAACTGTTCACATATACTTTTTTTTAAAAAAGAGAGGGACAGTGAGAGACACAGAGAAAGAGAGAAACAATTTTATTTAGTTTTTCACATGGCCTTAGTTGCTTCAACACTTAGTTGTGTACGTGGTGCTGGGGTTTGAACCCAGGTCCTCATGCTTGCCAGGCAAGTGCCGAAACCGCTGAGCCACCGCTCCAGCTCCCACATATACTTTTAAGGAAAAAAAATCAGTACATGTATATTATAGTTAAATTTTTATCAAAGAAGAAGTGTATCTATGTATAGAAAAGGCTAAAAAAACCATCTTACAAAATGTTAAGAATGCTTCTAGAAGCTGTTTCTTGAAGGCAGATAATGAATGACTTGTTTTTCTTTCTACCTTTCTATATTTTCTAATTCTCTTCAATTAATATGTAAAACTTCCTAATAAATTATAGTAGTTTGGGGAAGAAGGAGAGATTCTGATGACATCCTAAATTTAGTACCCTGTGTTTTTTTTTTTTTTTTTTTAAAGACAGTGAGAGAGAGAGACAGAGAAAGAATCAATTTTATTTTAGTTTTTCATGTGGCCTTCTGTGCTCCAACACGTCATAGTGTACGTGGTACTGGGATTTGAACCTGCACCCTCGCACATGCCGAGTAAGCACTGTAACTACTGAACCACCACTCCAGACTTCCCAAATTGTGTTTTTAAAAAATATGTCTAGGGCAGAAAACATTACTAAGCAACAAAGAAGAAACAGGAGGTGTCACTATACCTGACCTGAAATTATACTAATGGGCTATAGTAACAAAAACAGTTTGGAATTGGTATCAAAACAGAGATGAAGACCAATGGAACAGAATAGAAGATAATGAGACAAACCCGCAAATCTTTAACCATCTGGTATTTGACAAAGGGTGCAAAAATATAGCATGGAGGAAAAACAGCCTGTTCAACAAATATGCTAGACAAACTGGACAGCCATATGCAGACAACTGAAATTAGATCCTCTCACCCTGCCCAAAAATCAAATCAAAATGGATCAAAGAATTAGAAATTAAAACAGCAAGTATACAATTGCTAGAAGAAAAAATAGGATCAACACTCCATGACGTAGGTGTAGGCACTTCCTTCCTTAATAAGACTCCCATAGTGCAAGAATTAAAGCCAAAAATCAACGAAGGGGATGCTATTAAACTGAAAAGCTTCTGCACAGCTAGAGAATTAGTCAAGTGTCAAGAGAGAACCTATAGAATGGGATAAAATTATTGCCTGCTAAGCCTCCTACAGGGGACTAATATCCAGAATATACAAAGAACTCAAAAAACTAAACACCAAAACCCACAAATAATCCAATCAATAAATGGGCTAGGGAACTAAATAGAAACTTCTCAACAGAGGAAGTCCAAAAAGCCAATAAATACATGAGAAAATGTTCTACATCACTAGCAATCAGAGAAATGCAAATCAAAACTGCACTGAGATTCCACCTCACTCAGAATGGCAAAAATGAAGAATATGAACAATAACAGATGCTAGAGGGGTTATGAGGAGAAAGGAACACTAACACACTGATGGTGGGACTGCAAACTTGCACAGCTACTCTGGAAAGTAGTAAAGAGACTCCTCTAAAAACTAGAGATGGAACCACCTCAGGACCCAGCTATCCCCACTCCTGGGTATTTTCCCAAGAGTTAAAATTGTCATACTACAGAGATACAGCTACATCAATGTTTACAGCGGCTCAATTTACTACAGCTAAACCATGGAATCAACCCAGATGCCCCTCAGTGGATGAATGGATTCAAAAATTGTGTTATATATAAACAATGGAGTTCTACTCTGCTATTAGAGAGAACAATATCATGGCATTTGCAGCCAAATGAATGGAAATGGAAAAAATTATGCTGCGTGAAATATCCCAAACACAGAGACTTACAGGCCAAATATTTTCTCTCATATGTGGAAGCTAAACTATAACCTAAGACAGGATGAAAGTTAGCTGAGTTTAAGTAATAAACTCATCATAATTGAAACTTCACATAAGCTTGGGGAACCATTACTATGAAAATGCGGGGAGAAGGAAGGGAGGAAGGAAGGTAGGGGGGCAAGGAAGGGACGGAGGGGACAGAGGGAGGGATAAGGGCGGTTATCAATATAACTGGGAACATTCGATTCCCATGAGAAATCTAATTATACGCAAGCAGAAAAACTCATAAATTTCAAAAATTAATATACATGTATATGTTCATTTCCAATTACAGTATGGGGTATTACAGAGGAGACATGAGTTCAGGGAATGGATGAAGGAGGTAGACCCTGGACTAGGATCAGCCTTAACTTACTGTATCTCACTATGTCAATATCCATGTATGCATGAATATGTAACAATAATTCCCTCCAATATGTAAGTCTATGTCGAACAAATAAAAAAATTTAAAAAATATGTCTAGGGCAGGGATTTAGCTCAGTGGTATAATACTTGCCTAGCATGCATGTGGCCCTGGGTTTGATTGCTAGAATGGAGGGGAAAGTCTGATGTCTTTTTTTTTTTTTAAGAGAGAGTGAGGGAGAGGGAGAGAGAAAGAGTTAACTTTATGTTTTTTATCTGGTTTTTTGTTTTCCTCTACTTAGTTTTGTATGTGGTACTGGGGATCAAACCCAGGTCCTCTTGCATGCCAGGCAAGTACTCTATTGCTGAGTCACTTCTCCAGCCCATGATGTGTCCTAGCTTCTATGTGTTTCTCTTTTCTCATTGGTAAAATAGGGATAGTGATACCTACCCCACTGGCTTTTATTTTTTTATTTTTATTTTTTTAAAGAAAGAGGGACAGTGAGAGAGAGAGAGAGAGAGAGAGAGAGAAACAACTTCATTTAGTTTTTCATGTGGCCCTTGTTGCAACAACACTCAGTTGTGTACGTGGTGCTGGGGTTCGAACTCAGGTCCTCGCACATGCTGGGCAAGCACTGTAACAGCTGAGCCACCGCTCCAGCCCCCCTCACTGGCTTTTAAGGAGCAAACTAATTAATAGAAGTAAAGAACTTAGCATAATACCATCTATAATAAATGTTCAGTAATCATTCCTATTATTATTTTGAAATACTAAACTTCACAAAATGTATATAATCTAACATATCCCAAAACATTATAATTGTATGCCTGCTCAAAACATCTTCTTACTGTTATTTCTACACTTAATATGCTAGAGTTATTCCTTTTTCCCAAGGGATCCATTTATTCAAGTTAGAAATTTTGTCATAATGCACTATTTTCCCCTATTCAAAATATCATCAAACATCTAGCTCAGAAATATTTTTTTTAGTGATTTCTCTTACTTGCTGATGGTAATCTTGACTTTCTTTCAGAAGTACTAAAAGCCTCCTTTATTTCTGACACATATGTGTCCCTGGAATCTAGGAATACATCTTTCATTTATGTGTGTGCATCTGTTACATATATACATATTTTACACACACACACACACACACACACACACACACACACACACACAGAGTAGCTTACAGCTTCAACCTGATTATAACACTTTAGAAGTATATAAAGAATATAGTGGGGCTGGAGCAGTGGGTTGGTGGTTTTGATGCTTGCCTGGCATGCACTAGTATGTGAGTTCAAACCCCAGCACCACGTACACAACGAAGTCTCAGAGCAACAAAAGCCACATGAAAAACTAAATAAAATTGTTTCTCTCTTTCTCTTTCTCTCACTGTCCCTCTCCCTCTTAAAAAAATAAGATTAAAATACAAATTAAGGAATACAAATACATTAAAAAAAGAACAGAATGCTAGCCAGGAGATCAATTTTTTAAGCAGAATTTGGAAACATAATATATTTCATTTGATTTATTTCAATGCTGATGAATTTATAGGAAATCTAGAACTTACAACATTCTTAGTAGGACAAATTGGTACAACTCTTTCATAAACATATTTTTAACATATTTTTTAAGAATCACTGAAGTTGTAACAACAAATCCCATAATTATGTACAGCTATAATGCACCAACAAAAATAGAATCACTGAAGTTTTCATTGAATTTTCTTAAAATAACTGAAAATTTATAATAGAAACCAAAAGTAAGTTAATTTGTACAAGGATGTTCATTATTTTCTATAATGGAGGTAAAATGGAAAATAATCTAAATAGTGAATTATAATATTGAAACTTCACTGTACTACTGCAGGGTAATTACAGTTATTGTTCTATAGTGATTATAGTAGTATAAATAAATGCCCTTATATGTAAAAACTACATACTGGGTTGCAATTATGGAAAAAGTGCATATTTATATAAACAGTAAAAATGCAACTGAACTTTGTACTTTAACTTCTGATGCCGAACCAAATACTTTATACAAACTAGTTTAAATCAGATGAAAATTGCACAAGACAAAAAATCATGAATTAAGATTTCAAAGATTTCAAAATTGCAAATACCTTTGTGTAAACTTCAAATATGGTGTATAGTCTATCACAGAAGGAAAGTTGCCATCCAATCCCTGTCCTTTTAGGCAGAAGCTAAGACAACAGACAATAATATTTCATATTAATACATAAATGTTAAATCAAAGTATTACAAACAATCTCTTGCTAGAGACATTTCTTTTATCAAATTTACTTATTATAAATAAATTCCTCAAAAATCTCCTACTTCAATGCCAATGACAAAGCACTGTCATAATACACTTACAAAATGTATCAAGTAACAAAAGTAAAATGCTCTGAACCTGGTCTTTGTTTGATAGTATCCTGGTCTTTGGATTTTCTAGATGTCATTAAGAGAATTTTCAATTGAGAATTTTCAATTGAGGATTTGCTTTTCACATTCAGCTATAAACTCTCAGGGGACAATGTACATTACTTAAAAAGATGCAATTGGTTAGAAAACAAGAATCTCTGAAACTATCCAAATGGTGAAAAGCCTTGGATTTTAGAACTACAAAGGATGCTGAAAGTCCTCTAATCTCCAACTAAACCTTTTGAAATCATGAACAAGGAAATTTTCATCTTGTGATTACCCAATTCAGTAATATTTACTTTCATAAAATGGCATATATATAAAAAGATAACAAAAGGTGTTTGGTTTTATGATTACTATTGTTAAAAGAAAAAAAGCACATCTTCTAGAAAGATAAACAGGAAAATATAGAAGATGTAGGTTTGTCTTGTAAAGGAAAAAAGAATCATTTATGAACTTCCATCTGGTTTCTTTCCAAAGTTTACCTGCTAAAATGCTAGTTTCAATATACTAACACCAAGGGTACTTTTCCAGACTTGAATAACGACAGAATAAAAACTGGTAACACTTTATACGAGTTCTCTTTCATTTACAAACATTTCTACTACATCCTTAAGACATTTTTCACTTTATTACACAGTGTCAATGGGTTATAATACATCAATAATTAACATTTAATCCCTAATTGTTTTATTAAAAACAACAAACAAATAAAACAATGGTTATAAAGGATTTAAGCCAAGCCAGAGACTTGCTATGGTCAAAAAGAGACAATATTCCTATTCCATCAACATGTTCATCCTAAAAATTAAACTAATCAACTGAATACTAGTCTATTAAAAGTATAAAGAAAGGAAAGTTGGACTTTTATAGTGACATATTTTGAAAAGAGTGATTTACTCAAAAACTAAAATGGTAGAATTATTTTGTAATTCAAGACGTAAAAATCATTTCAGTCTTATTTTGTTATACTCTTAAATTTTCAAATGCTACACACTATATACATACATATGAAATATATTTAATATGTAAAAATATTTTTATTCAATAAAAATATAATACTTCATTTTTTTTCTTTGAGTTTTCTTGAAGACAAGTCTTTTACTTAAAATATATATAAAATGTGGGTTCCATTAAAGAAATGTAAAAATGATGCTTCCAAGAATCTAGAAAGTACAATGATGATTTTTAGCACTTGTTCTTGATCTGGAACGATTCATCTTGTTGATAATAAAAGCAAATATTAACAATATTATGTGATATCCTAAATATATAACAAGAAATATACCTAAGATATCCTGCCAGAATCTTCTTCATGTTGACACATGAGAAAATGAGACTTTCATCCTTTGAGCCTACATTTAGTGTATTTCTTTTCATTTTAAAGCAGCAGCTGAAAAATATTAAAACACTAGCTCTCCCTTCAGTGCTACTAGGATAATGCTTAGGGGAGCAGTCTAAACTTTCCTTTACCCAGGTTAGAAGGCAAGTCTGTCAGCTCACCAAACGTGAGAACACCTCTTTTCTAAGAGCAAACTCTTTCAGAAAACTAATGGATTTGGAAAGAGAACAACACAAATCAAGTATCAACTATGTTTGCTTTACTTAGAAAAGGAAAGAAAAATCCTAAGAAGGAACTCTTATGAGGTAGAATGATTTAAAAACTAAATTCATATAGCACCTGAAATCAATAGCATTGAGTCCAAGCAGCATGCCAGCAAGCATGTTGGCTTCTTCACCCAAGACAATTGCTCCATCTTCGTAAAATCTCCTAAAAAATGAAGTGGGCCAATATGTAAATATTAAAAACAGTAAAGTCTGATCTAGAAAAATCACAGCATAAAATAAAGAGCTCAATTTTTTTAGCATACCTGTATATGTATATGTGTATGTGTGTGTGTGTTGTGTGCATTTCTTTTTTTTTTTTTTTTTTGGTTCAACATAGTCTTACATATTGGAGGGAATCATTGTTACATATTCATGCATACATAGATATTAACAAAGTAAGTTAAGCCTGATCCTACTCCAGGATTTCCCCCGCCTTCATCCATTCCCTGATCCCATCTCCTTTGTAATACCCCCATGCTATAGATAAAAGTGTGTGTGTACTTCAAACACTGAAATCTTGAAGTTATTTAGACAAAAAACAACAAAAACAACAAAAAAATCACCTGTTACCATAACATAAAGCATTCTCCTTAAGTGCTTCCATCTCTATAAAAATAAATTTCCAAAGTGACTCTTTCAGTGGGCCTCAAGTACCCAGAATTTTCCCCTAAAACTGAGGTAATATAAATGTAAAGTGAAAAGTGGTAAATCCAGGGTCATTTATACTGGTCTATTTCCAAAACCGTATTGACACTAATTCTATAATTATAACAAAATAATTTTTTTCTGCTGTAATCCTAAGGGTTTCTGACTAAATGAACAACTTGGAAGGTATGCTCATTAGTAATCTGTTAACTTTAATATTCCAATACTAACAGAACAGACGAGCTACCAAGGTGTCTGCATATAAAAAAGAAACTAACCAACATTCCTTTGACAAAACGTGAATATTAATGTCTTTGCTCATTCCTATAAAGCCTTGTTTCTGTTAATATTTATTTTAAAAATTATTTGAAAAAATCATGATAGGGCCTAAGCTACTTTTTCACAAAAGAATGTAAAATCATTGAATTTTCTTCTTTTGAAATATAACACTATATAAAACTTGGTTTGTATTCAGTAACAAGGATTGTTACACTGTTGCATCTATTTATATTGCATATAGACAGTGAGTATAACTCCATAATAGTTCACTAACTAAAATAAAAACATTTTAGAAAATGAAATGTCTTGCTCTTCTTAGTATTCATGGGTTTATAAAGGCTGCAAAAAAGATTCTAATATATTCATAATCCCACCATCAATTTTGAATGATTGTTCAAATTGCTAATTACTGTTATAAACATAATTTGGTACTTGAAAAAAAAATCCCATGAAGTAAATGAAAAGTAATCATCATTAGCTTCCAATATGCCATCAAGGAAAGTAAGAGGTTAAAACAGTCAAGTTCACATAAATGAATTGCTCAAGGAAGTAACTCAATTCTTCCCAGACTACTACTTTTTTTTTTTTTTAAGATAGAATAAGAGAGAAAGAGAAAATCAATTTTATTTACTTTTTCATCTGGTTTCAGTTTTTCTGACACTTAGTTGTGTATGTCGTGCTGGGGTTCAAACTAGGGTCCTCACAACATGCCAGGCTGTAAATGCTGAGTCACTGCTCCAGCTCCCCCAGACTACTTCTTGTAAAGTCAAAATATTTAAAGAGAATTTAACCTATGTTATAGTTCATATGGAATTTTAAATGAATGAAAAGTATGCAGAGGACAACAAAATACAACTATTTATCCTCTGACACATGTAAATCTTCAAATATGTTAGGGATTTCTGTTTCCTTGGACACATTAGGAATTGCTTTTACTGATTTATATAAAAGGAAAAAATCTAAAACTTCCAGCATAACAAAGGTTAGTGAAATAAATGGAAGGATTTTCTAGACATTCAATTAAGGGTTCTATAAAAAGTTAAAAGGTATTTAGACAAATACATGTATCTGAGATTTTGTCCTCACCCCAATGGCTAAATTACCTATTACAGATTCCTGGAAGGACTATGCTTTCAAAGGTTGTAGAATACCATTTCTATGAGACATATTCTTAAAAAAGAATTTGTTTATTGGCAATTGCCCATCAGTATTTCGTTTCTTTTATGTTATTTATTTATTTATTTTATTTTGAGATAGTATCTCACTAAATTGCTCAGGTCCTTGCTAAGTCTTGAGGCTAACTGTGAACTGGCAATCCTCCTGCCTCAGGCTCTCTTGCATTTCTTTTATAAGAAAAGTTCTACTTTTTTTTTTAATTCTCCATATTTAGCTCACTATAGTTTAAAATTACATTCTAAGAGTTAGGTCAAACTATTCTTGCTCGCTTCCTAATGTTAACATTGCATTACAAATTGTTGAAGAACATCAAAAACAAAACAAAAAAAATAGTTTCATAGATTTTTTAAAAAGTCTAAAAATCTGTTATTTTTGTGTCTATATAATATTGTATTAATGGGATTTTGTGGAAGGGGCTTTAGTTTTACTCATTAGTAAACTGTGTCAGTTTTTAAATCAATTACTTTTGAACAATAAGTGAAATGGCTGCTATATGTTAAATCAATAGTTCTTCACAAATAAAAAATAACTCAAGCATAACACTTCATAAGCCTGATTTATTATAACAGCAAAAAAGGAGAGAAGTGGTTTGGACATATGGAAACAGCAGCATTAAAGAGGACTACCTATTATATCAACTTCTTCATTACTAGTATGGGATAAGACAAAAAGGATTTTTCAGAGAATGTACTTCCAGTGTGAAATGACATATTTAAAAAGTAATTCTGTACTTAAAAGAAAACTGAACTAACAGGAAAAGGTAATATTTTTGCCATTTAATTGAAGACTTAAGTCATTTATGTGTATTAAAGAGAAGCTATTTGGAAATACTTTTTATTAATAAAACTAACATCAGTAATTTTTATTGAAAAATCAGATTCCTGTTTTCACTTTCAAAGACTTCAAAAGGTTTTAAAATTTCAACCTTTTATCTCATAGAAAAATTGTAATACTAATAACATTATATACCTAAGGTTATGCAATAAATAAGCCATGAACCCTATAAATGACAAATCCAACAAGAGATACAATAAAAAATCCTTTCCTTTAGCTAAAAATATTTTTTGTTCTAAAGAAAATATTTTTATGAGATGAATATAACCAAAACAATGTATCACATTCCAAGAACATATTATAAATATTGAAAGTATTCAAGAAGAAAACTTTATATATTATTAGAAATATTAAATATAGTTTTATATTTTAGAAGCAAGAAAAAATTACAAGCAACTATTAGATATTAGTGTGATCTGGAAGAAATACCTTCAGTTTTTATTAGGTATATGATTTTCATTTATTTATAGGTTGACTAGAATAGTATAAGTAACTCAGAGTATTTAAAATAAAGTTTTCAAAAATAATATACTTTTTCTCTTATCATATGTAACTTAACTAACTAAAATATAACCTTATAATGCAGTCTTAGTGCTTATTCTTTAAGATTATTTTAAGGTTTCTCAGGTACTTCAATAACAAATATCCTTTGGATTTGATTCAAGGTGAACAGTCAATATAAATTGTGTTAATATTACAGAATGTCGTGAGTTAAATTTTCATTTTTTGAGAGTCAGAAGTTATTCTATACTCTGAAAATACAATATTAAATAGGAGAGGGCTTAATTTAGAAGCCAAAGAAACTTCATTACCAACCACCTTATTCTCTTACCCAATTTAATCAATATAAGCCCATCTATAAGGGAGGAATATGAGAAAACTTTCCCTTATCACATGCAAAACAGATTATAGCATTATCGATAAATGTTATATTGTACTGAAATTGAATCAGAATGAAAAATTGACCAAAATCTCACTCATTACCTGCAAGCCAAGGTAATGGAAAATCAGTGTTTTAAGTGAGAATTGACAAGATTCCTTTTACCTTTAAGACTGGCTGGAAGCTAGATGGCTATTGGAAGGGAGCCAACTGGAAGCATAGTTGGGAAGCCAACAGGTACCAGTGTTAGCAAGAGATAAAGAGAGTCTGGATTACTCTATCAGTCCTGGAAGGTAAAGGTATATAAATTAAAAAATAGACTTTGGTGGCTGGAGTGGTGGCTCAGTGGTTGGGGCACTTGCTTGGCATGTGCAAGGACCTGGGTTTGAACCCCAGTACCACAAACACAACTAAGTATCAGAGAAACAAAGGCCAGACGAAAAAATAAACAAAGCTGATTCTCTCTTTCTGTTTCATTCTCTCTTAAAAAAAATAAAAAAAAAAAACTTTAGAGAAAAGATCAAGAAGACTTCCTAAAGGACTGATGACAGGAATTAAGGGAAAGAGAAATCAAGTATGGATTTTACACTCTGGCTTCTGCAGCCATGTAGGTATGCAATGAAATCATTATCTAAGAAGGGGTGAGTATTACACTAGAAAAAAAGATCAGGATAACCTGACCTATCTAGTCAGAGATGTGATATCACGATGTGGATAGTATTTAGAGCCGGCTGGGGAGGGGGATAGATAAAATTCCAGGGAGACTAGACAGAAAGAAAAGCAGACAATGCAAGACTAAGACCAGAGAACACTAACATTTATAATTTGTGAAGAGGAAAAGACAGAAAAAGACACTGAGAAAGAACAGTTACAGCACAGCAAGGAAAAGCCGGGGGATGCTATTTAATTTGAAGGCAACAAGGTTTTTTCAAGATAGAGGAAGTAGTCAGATATTGCACATAGCTGGAAAATGACATCCAATATAGACAAAGAAATGTACATTAAATTGGGTAGCTTGTAATTACTTACTGTCTTTTAAAAAGATCTATGGTGGAGTAGTAAAGGATAGAAGTCAGACAAGAGTGGACAGAAGCAGCACTCTAAAGAGTGCTGACAATGTGTAAACTCACTGAGAAGTTTGGTGTTAGGAGCAGAATAGAGAAATCAGCAGTAGTGGAGAGTATTTTCTTTTTAAGGTAGGACATACCAGTATATATTCTAGAGGGGTGAAAATGACCCAATCGTAGCAAAAATATTGAGGATAAGGATAGAGAAAAGTGACAATTAAAGGAAGAGATGAATAAGAGGAGGATCCAGACTAAGGTGGTCTCTGATAAGACAGCCCTTCCATCACAATGAAAAGAAACAAAGAGAAATTGGTTAAGGTGTGTGGGGGATAGGAATAAGAGCTGATAGGCTTGATCTTCTATAGGAAGTATAAGGCAAGGGAATTGGTTGCAAATGAGGGGATTAGAGATCTCATTTTCAACCAATCTCAGGTTTGCTGAGAAAGGAATTAGTATAATATGTTCATTTTGGGGGAGTGGAAAAGAAGGACTACTGGAGAAACCAAGTAGGACTGGTGGGTAATCCTTAATGCTAATTTATGTTTATGATATTGAATCATAAGATCATTGTGGATGTTTATCATGCAACATCAAAAAATTAAAATAATTTTAATAACTTAAAAAGTAATCTAAGCATGCAACATTACCAAATTATTTCACTGCATCATTTCTTTGATTTGATGTTTTATAATTAGCCTCTTACCATAAAGCTTACCCATTTAGTGAATGGTTACTTTATTCAAGACACTGTCTAAGTATATTATCTAATTTTAATGAATTACCAAATCTAACCCTTAGTACCCCACGAAATGGGTATTATTGTTGTTTTGCATAAAGAAAACCTGAAGCTTAGAGAAAATAAGTAATTTATTAGTTTATTCATGCAACAAGTAGAGAATTGAGCTAGGATTCAAACCCTGGTACACCAGATACATTAGATGATCTTAAACCACTACGTATCCTCTCATATCACACTAAACCTGCCATTGTTCAGTCCCATGTATAAATTATACATTATAATAGACTTCTCAGGAAAATTTATGACTGGTTTAATAACTTAAATGCTTGATATATATGCACCTAAGAAAGCAAGAATTTTTTTAAAGAATTAATCCTTTTTGAATGATAAATGTCTCAAAAAGCTTACTCATTTTTTTGAGTTGATTTTCAAGCAATTTAGTAAAGCATATAGGACCTTTCTAATACCATGAAAATTTACCCATTTGGAGGAGTAGTAAAATGAACTGTTATGGTTTACAAATGAGGTATCCCCCAAAAGTTGCTGTCAATGAAGGAATATTCAGAGATGAAATGACTAGATTATGAGAGCTGTAACCTAATCCTAGGTTGAATGGACTGACTGGGTGTAACTGTAGGCAGGTGGGGCCTGGCTGGAGGTGAGTCATTAGAGTATGTCCTGAAAGGATGTTCTTCCTGTGGACTCTTCTTCTTGCTGTCTTCTCAGCTTCCTGATTCTTCTAGGAGCTAAGTGGCATTCCTCCTCTGGGTCCTTCCCCCATGATGTGCTCCCTCACTGTGGGCCCACAGTGGAGGATTATCCATCTATGGACTGAGACCTTTGAAACTATGAATATGCTTTCCTCTCTTAAGTTGTTTGTTTGCTACTGGGGATAGAACCTAGAGGTACATAAGCACTGAGCCACATCCCCAGCCCTTTTTATTTTTTATTTTGAGAAAGGATCTTCTTATGTTGCTGAGGGTAAGTTGTTTTTCTCAGTATTTTGGTCACAGGGATGCAAAACCTAACTAAAATAGGTGTATTCTCAAACTCTTGGGCTGAAATAAATAATAGTACATCTTGGGAAGCTATCTGAAAATATGTGTCAAGAACTTAAATATACTTGTATCATTAAACATTGTGATTCTACTCCTGAGACCTGTAACAAGACAATGATTCTGTAGAGGGAAAAAAAAAAACTTTGTGCAAATGATTTCATACCTACTGCAGCATTATTGGTCATAGTGAGGAATCATATAATTAAACAAGCAACTGGATTATGAAGTATATTATGGGACATTAAATGTAGTATTGTATAGCCATTAAAATGTTTCTAAAACTGTTATAACAAAAATGCTGACTTATTATAATGTAAAGTGGAATTAAAATGCAGAATACAAAACAGAAAAAATAGCACAATGAAATCATTATTTTAACAATGTTTTCTGCAAAAGACTCAAAGGAAATATGTAAACAAAATATGAGCCTTTTAGGTGCAGCATTAAGTTTCTTTTAGGTGCAGCATTAAGAATGATTAATTTCTATCTTAGAGTTTTGAAAATTCTGTGAATTTTCTATATAAGAGGAATATTATAAATAATCTCTTTAGATGAAATTAAAAGTATCCAATGTAAACAAATCTTCATGCTAAGTACAAATCAAAAGAGACATTAGGTGGAAATTCATTACTTCATATGCCCACAACTATTCTTGCAAAACCTGTTGTGATAAAAGTCAACAAAACTGACAGGAATTATCTGTCATCTTCCATTTGTCCTACTATCTACCACTGTGAAAACTTACTCCCCAAAAGCAAGAGGAGTTACCCCTAAAAGCTCTAGCTTCCAATTTTTCTTATATTCTTCCATAATTAAAGCATCACATAATCTAGATACCTTACTGTGAGAATAATTCTATGTTCTCACTTCTATGCCAAGTCTAAAAAAGTTAACTTATGAGAACAGAATTGTAGTTTCCAGGGAATTTGGGAAAAGTTATTAGATGGATACAAAATATCAGTCAGAAGAAATAAGTTCAAGAGATCTTTAATAAAAATAATGGCAATAGTCAATAATGTATTCTTGAAAACTGCTAGGAGAGGTATTAAGCAAACTCACCACAAAAGAGTGTGAAGTAATAGCTAAATTTGGCCTTTCCACGTGTGTGTGTGTGTGTGTGTGTGTGTATACACAAAGCAATATTCTGTACACAATATATACAATATTCTGCCCACTTAAATAAGCAAATAAAATATTCAACAAAAACAATAACACTAAAATACAAGAATATATCATTTAATGAAGATTTTTTCAGAATTAAAAAATGTGGAAGTCTTCCTAATCCTCATTCGTATTTCTTCAAAACTGTAATATAAAGACTACCACTAAGAGAAACTATAGAAAACAAATGCTGTATTTCATTACTTGATTACTAGTCTTATTTTAAGAGAACCTGCATAGAAACTTTATTCCCTGTAGGGGGCACTAGGTGGAATGGGTTTCTTAGGAAGCAAATAAAATGAAGTTTGGTCCACAGTAAGAGAGTGATGACAGAGTGAAGGTTAAGCTAAATTTAGTCAGACATCAAGACCAAATAAGAAAAGATCTTATGCTAATAAGTTAATGGAAATACCTAGTTCTAAGCAGCCATGTAAAAAGGAAAGTTAGAATACTGTTAGGTCACATATCTGTATGAAAGAGCAGGGAGATGTTTTTGAATCTTTACTATAGCAAAATATTAAATACATTCTGAAGCTTTTGGTTCCTTGTTTCTATATATATGTGAATTATTGCTCAGATGCAAATTTAAAAACAAGTTTTTGAAATAAGGTTTATTTAAAAAGCTTTCACTTTATTCAACAAGCCACAGATTTTTATTGACAAGACAAAAAGACAGTAAATGTATGTTAATCAGAGGTCGTAAAACTGAACTATTCTAAAGACAATCTTATATTTGAGATGATATTTTCTCAGTGCAATAGTGAAAATTATTTTTCTTCCTTCCATTACCAAAACCTGTATTAGTTTTTTCACAACCCACATACAATTTCAATAAACTTTCAAATTACGTACTTAATTATGTGGTAACAGGGATTGAACCCAGGGGTGCTTAACCACTGAGCTCCATCCCCAGCCCTTCTAATTTTTTTTCTTTTTTTGAGATAGGATCTCAGTAAGCAGCTTTGGGCCTCATTAAGTTGCTAAGCCTGGTTTTGAATTTGGGATTCTCCTGCCTCAGCCTCTTAAGCCACTGGGAATTACAGGCATGCACCACCACATCCAGCTTAGCACGTATTTTTTAAACAGCTCAGTATACTTAACATACAACTGACCCACTTAACGTACAATTCAATGGTTTCTGGCATATGCACAGAGTCATGCATCTGTCACCTCAATCAATTTTAACATTTTTATTACCCCAAAATGAAACCATGTCTCTCCATCATGAATCACCCCACATTTCCCTTCACCCAATCCCCCAGCCCTAGGCCACAAGTTATCAACCTGATTTTGTCTCTACAAATTTATTTATTCTGAATATTTCATATAAATGGAATCATATACTTTTTGGTCTTTTGCAACTGGCTTTAAATTAGCATTTTTTTCAAGGTTCATCCACTTTATAGCATGAATCAGTATTCTATTCTTTATTAGGCTGAATAATAGTCCATAGAATGCATATGCCACATTTTGTTTATTATTCAGTAGATAGACATCTGAGTTATTTCCATGTTTTTGCTATTACGAATAATGCTGCTATGAACATATGCATGAACATTTTCTGTAAACATGTTTTCAGTTCTCTAGGAGACATATATAATAGGATAAACACAGAGACACACACATACACCTAGGAGTCATATTCTGGGTCTTATTGTACCTTAATATTTAACTATTTAAAGAAATGTCAGACTGTTTTTCAAAGAGGCTGCACTATTTTACTTTCTCACTGGCAATGTACAAGAGATTCAATTTTTCCATATTCTCAGCAACATTTGCTGAGAATACTGAGTACAGAAATCTTAGTTGATATACAACAGTATCTCACTGTGGTTTTTATCTGCATGGCTAATGATGTTGGGCTTCATTTTGGAATTTATTAGCTATTTATATACCTTCATGGGAAAAATGTTTATTTAGATTCTTTGCCCATTTTTTTAAGAGAGAAGGACAGAGAGAGAGAGAGAGAGAGAAAATTTTTATTGAATTTTTTCACATGGCTTTTGTTGCTCCGACACTTAATTGTGTACGTGGGACTTGCCGTAACCACCAAGCCACTGCTCCAGCCCCTTCTTTGCCTATGTTTAAATAGGCTGTCTTTTTACCAATGAGTTGCAAAAGTGCTATATGTACATTCTAGATAGAAGTTCTTTATCAGATTTATAAAAATCTTCTCCCACTCTGTGGGTCATGTTTATTTTTTTTGATGGTGTCCTTTGAAGTACTAAGTTTTGAATTTTGATTATGTACAATTTATTTATTTTTTATTTTGTTCTCTGCACATTTTGGTATCATATATAGAAAACTACTACTGCCTAATCCAAAGATT
This sequence comes from Aplodontia rufa, assembly GCA_004027875.1. Classification (NCBI taxonomy): domain Eukaryota; kingdom Metazoa; phylum Chordata; class Mammalia; order Rodentia; family Aplodontiidae; genus Aplodontia; species Aplodontia rufa. Next base: position 94,699 of record PVKS010001557.1, on the reverse strand, counting down.
TGCATCTGGGTTTTTTTTCTAAGAGCTTTACATTTAAGTGTGATCCTTTTGGATTTTTGGTATAGACTGTGAAGTAGCAATCTAAAAGCCACCATTAGTAATGTTTATTTTTTCATCTTAATATGGTTGCCTCCCCTAATCCATGGGAGATATGTTCTAAAACCCTTAGTAGATTCTTGAAACTGCAGATAATATCAAACGCTATGCTGGTAGTCTCTAATTTATATTGGTTTGTCTTTTGATTTTTAGACTTAAGGATGTTGAGATAGTGATTTGCATTCAGTAAAAAATGAACTTAGAATTTTGGCCTTTTCCTGGGCTAGCAGTATATACAGTATAATACGCTCTTGCAGTGCTGGGCAGTGGTGGTGAGTTGCAGCTCCCAGTCAGTCACGCAATCACATGGCTACTATATATAAAACAGACTTTGTGTCAAATGATTCTGTAAGTGTTCTGAGAATGTTAAAGTAGGCTAGGCTAAGCTATGATGTTTGGTAGGTTATGTGTATTAAATGCACTTTCTGACTTACCATATTTTCAATTTATCACAAGTTATTGGAACACAACCCCAATGTAGGTCAAAAAGCAACTGTACATACTGATTTATCCTACAAGTACAAATCCATGATAAAGTTTAATTTATATATTAAGACAGTAAGAGATTAACAAAAACAATTAATAATAAATTAGGATAAGTATTAACAACAGACTAAGAGAAAAGTTATTTAAAACTTGTGAATTGTTTACTTCCAGAATTTTCCACTCAGTATTTTCAGTCTGTGGGTAACTGAAACCATGGAAAGCAAATCAGTGGATGCAGGAGGATTTAATATAAAATTTTTAAGCATGTTCATATTCTAAAATTCTTTCTTGGTTCTTAAAAATTGTTGATGACATTACTATTTTATCTTCTTTTCTGTAATTGAAAACAGTGCTTATCAACTCATATTTCTTTTGTTTATTTGTTTGATTGTTTTTCTGGTCTCCTGGAGCACTACAGCTTGAACCCAAGGCCTTGTGCATATGTGGTAGAACGAGTGTTGTACCACTGAGTCACATCCCTAGCCCTCATCTTTCCTCTTTGTGACAGCTCAGTAATTTACAAACTTTTATTTTATATTTTTCCTTCCCTTACTTGTACTAAAATATTGTGAAAATTAGTATTTCTTCAGAACACAACCTTTGTCATTATAAATTAAATATTGTGGTAGAACTACAAGTAGTACATGGGTTTCCATAAAGCTAATTCTACCTTTATATTTTCCATATCTGCAACTTCAAATTTTTCCATATTTATTTTTTCAATAGCTTTTCTAGTCATTTTTCAGTTGATACGGGGAAGAAATTAAATTTAAACAAATTAATATGGTTTTTACTTTACTTTTCATTTGTAGGTCTGCCTAGTAACCACCCACTGTAATTCTTCACTTTTTCTTTTCTGGCTTAAATTCACTCTTCCAACTTCCCAACTCTGGCCACCTACTTCAATAACACCCCACCCATAAACCATGTCAATATTTGTTTCTGTCTTCCCAATTGCTCCCCAGGACGCCCTTTAGCAAAATGATCACATGAATTTCTCTAATACTTTAGAGCTGCACTCATGCAGTTAAAGAAGACTTGTATTTCTGCTCCCCACCCTTCCTCCACCCATACTTATTCTTGGATTTTCACTGATCAGTGTCTTCAAAGCTGCCTGCCTTAGTTCCTGTAGCTCCTCCTCCTGTGCTGGGGTAAACACTTGTTCCATTATTTTAAAGGATATCATTACTCCTTGTCTGTGAAGTCAGACATAAGTAGAAGAAATCTACTTGATCCAGACACTCTCAAGATTCCTAAAGGATTAGAGATAATTTCTCACCCTTCTAGAAGTGCTTACCTTAGGAAGCATACAGATAAAAGGTAAGGTACAAATACTCTTTACAACACTTTCTTTGTATTTTATAAACCTAGCCTTTCAAACACATTTGTTTGGCCAGAGGTCTGTATTCAAATTTATTTATAATTAAAAAGGTTTTCTGTTTTTATTTCAGTAAAAATAATAGTGTAAGTAATAGAAAAAGTAATAAAAAAAGTTCTCATTTTTTAGTTACCTTAAAAGATGAGAATTCTGAAATAAATTCCTACTTTCTTTCTGTGGAGTTACAGAGCCATTATATTCACTATAATTTTGATAAATGCACATACATACATATATATACACACACACTAAGTTACATTTGCTTTAATAGAGTATGTGTATATGTTATAAGAATATTTTTACTTCACAAACTTTTAGAGCTGAATCATTTCCTTTTTATGAAAAAGGATGGCTAACACTTAGGAACAAGGCAAAAACATTTCCCTTTAAATATTTAAACTGCTTATTCTAAAAATAATCTATTCAAGAATTATTTCTACCCCACCCAAATCATTTAAACTAAAACAAGATGAATTTAGAAAGATTTTACTGTTTTAATTTCTATTTAGAAAATAAATAGTATTATAATTATATAATAATTTTGAAAACTTGGTTAATTTCAGTGATTTAGGATTTTTGTGTCATCTATTAGATTTTCATATTATTCTCTATTTTTATTTCTAAAGACTCAGTAGCCTCAATATTTATTTTTCATAATTAAATTTATTTCCTAGTGGTAAGTATTTCATTTTATAAGGTTTTTATCAAAGGTTCAAGAGTTTTTCATCATCTCACTGTCCACCTTTAGAAATATCCTCCAAAAATATCATGTTACTAGACAAGAATTCAATAAAAATATATCAGATTTACTTTATGCAAATATTTTTTAGCCAAAAATCTTTCAATCTGGGTCAAATTTATAATCATTACAATTGTTTTCCTTGTATTTCCCAAATTAAAAGTTTACTATTTCATTACCTAAAAATATAGAGGCATATAAGTAAACAAACTATAATTTGTACTAATTAGTTTTCTAAAAGACTATGTCATAATAAATGTCCAGATTTTCTCAAAATTCAGAATGTCAAATACTACATCAGGTCATAAAAGTTAAGATTTCAGATATACAAGTTCTTTGTGCCTTATTTTCTCCACTAAAACTGGTTTCTAGTTTCACTATTGACTTCTCTTTCAGAAATATAACTAATAAGGTAGAAATAAGTATGGCACTTCAGAAGCATCAAAGGCAACACATGTTTCCCAGCAGAACTTTGTGTAAGGAAGACAATGTTCTATATCTGTGCTATAAACTAGTCACATATGGTTACTGAGCACAGAACTGTGATACAGCAACTGTAGAACTACCTTTGGAATTTTATGTAACCCTAACAAATTTTAACTTACATAGTCTTTTGTGGTTAATGGCTTTAGACAGTACATGCATAAAGTACTGAAATTATTAAACATTTCATTTACAAGCATTTTGATATGGAGAAAGAGGGTTTCTTCAACAGCAAATATGGATCAGTAGACAAGAGCTATCGGGAATGGATGTTGTCCTAATATGAACTTTTTTTTAACCATCATGAAAAAAAATAAGGTCCTGTTTTTCACATGGCACAGTATGCTACTCCTTAAGTTTACATAATTAAAAAAATATATATGTAGATTGCTGCTAAAGACAAACAAGCAATCATTAATATTACATATGTGAAACAAAGAAGTAAATGATTCATTTATATTTTTTACGAGCAGAGAAATAAGTAAACACTGAGGTGTGAAAGGAGAAAAGATGCTAAAGGAATCTTTACAGGAATTTCATTACTAATTCTTCAAATTGGTCAGGGAAAAGCCTGTGGAAGGAATAAAGCTCTTCTCTTTCAAGTGTTAAAGTAGTGAGTATCAGAAATAATTCAGAGAAAGGATATTCCAATCTTAAGGTCTATCTTTTACAGAAACCAAGACAGATGTGTTTAGCTAACAAATTACCTTTTCCTAAGATAAATCAGTGAATTTATCTGAGCAATAAGAAAAAGAGGAAATAAAATAGTTGAGGACTTTAGAAACTAAATGATTCTTCACTCTATTCCAATTTTAAGTTTTTAGGTTATATTTTCAAACAAATATTAGAAAATTAAAAGGACTCTTAAACCTGGTTGTTTTGAAGTCTCTCAGAGCTGTAGAGATGTATTCAGATAAGTGTTTTTCCATGAGTGCTACTCTGATCCAGGCTCTACCCTAAAAGGAAAAAGAATCAAATATGAAAAAAATGTTTTGCCTACTATTTCACCAACAATTCAAACATTTTAACACATAAAGAACAGCTCATTAAAAATACACATTTTAATAAAGTCTAAGAAAAATATTTAAATGGATAAAAATAGGTAAAATGTTGAGTATACAGAATATATATTTTATTTCTGAGAAGGTAATAGTGTATAGCATATCAAACTTTATATCCTCTGATGGGTCAAAATGTTAATACTGAGTTATTTGCATGAGAGACTTCTTTTAATCATAAAATATAATCATGTGAATAAATCTACTATTTCAACCAAAGTTAACATGCGAATTAAAATGAATCCCCTTATGAAACATGAAGAGTCCTCTCCAAGTAATAATCACTCTAACATCACTAAGAGAATTTCCCATTCTAGCCGTCCAGTGGCAGGTTAACACAAGTGATAATGAGCCCCAAACTGCATGATTAATCATGGCCCCAAATCATGAGCTACTGAATTTGGAGTCCCTTGAGAATTCTAAAAACTATTTTGAAATATTTAATGTAGAAACAATGTCAACAAAACACCCAGGGGCTAGGGTAATAGATCAGTGGGACAGTGCTTGCCCAGCATGTGCAAGGGCCAGGGCTCAATCTTCAGCACTGTGAAACTAAACAAAAAACTCAGAAGTCAGTATATTATAACACAGAATCAGAAATATTACTATTCTTGATTGTAATTTTACAGAAAAGCATTAATACCGTCCAATAGTTGAGATTATTCTTTTTGTTTTAATTCTACCCCAAAACACTGCAATGGCAGGTTGCTCTGCATTCAGTCTGCTGTGCCTTCTGAATCAGGCAAGGAGAATTTATAACAAGATATGGTTGACTGGAACAAAGAAGGGAAGAGAAACCAGTGGCTGATCAGCAGTCTCAAGATTTTTGACTTGAAATTTCCTCTAAAGACAGAGAAACCAATAGAAGTATCTTAAATCAAAAGGCTACAATATCACCTATATAGAATCAGGGACAGTTGCTACCTAGAGAAAATCAAGCATGAAAGACTGTGCTTTTACTGATAAGAAATGTGAGGGAAAGTCCTGCTTCCTGATTTATTAATTTCAATCCAAACAGAACTAGGTAGCACTTAGTTTCCTTTCTGTGGTACATGTGGAATCTTCTGTTAATAAACTTAGTCTCTTTTCTTTCAACAAAAGAACTTTTACTAACTAGCAGATAAACAGATTTGTAAAAGTTGTTGGAAAGCTGAAGCTACTAATAAGCATATAAGCTATAATAAGCAATTCAGAATATCAGTTGATAATGGTGAATCACTGCAGCTTAAAAACGTACAGTAAAAGTCAACATTTCTTGAGAATATAATCAGTATGTACTAAGCCCTATTTTAAGAGATTTATGTACATTTAGTTAATCCTCCCCAAAATTCTATGAGTTAGATTACTATAACAGCTCTACTTTATTATATGGGGAAATTAGAAATAGATGAAATTACAAGAGAGGAAACTCATTTTTTCACCATCAAACTGACCAACCTGATTACATTAATACCCATATATTCTACCTTCCTTCCTACTTCAGGGATGAACTGTCACCATACAAGAGAGTGAAAAAAACTCATCAGGATGAGCAAAGATATTCACATTGTATAATTTAACAAAGGACTCTAAAAGGACTCTCATCCAGAAAATACAAAAAAATTTTTCTTTAAAATTCATAACAAAAAGACAACCCAATTTAACAATGAGCTAGCAAGGCAAAGATTTTTATTCATAGATGTGATTTCATCAGTAGATATCAGAATATCCAGATTTTCTTGCCCTATTGAATTTTAGTGATATTTTTCAAATAATTTATTTAACTAATTTTCAAATCTGTCAGTATAAAGCTATTACTAACAACCTTTCATCATTTTTAATATGAGTAGGATATACGAGTTGGCCTTTTCTTCATTCCTGCTGTTGATAATTCATAATCTCTACTCCTTTCTCTTTAACAGTCTTGCTAGATTATCAATTATATTAATCTTTTAACAAACACTTTTAGTTTTGCTGATTTTCTTCTGTACATTTGTTTCAATTTTATTCAATTTTTGTTCTTAAGCCTTTTTTCTCTAAACACAAGTTTTATACATCATATTTTCATTACCATTACCTTCCAAATATATTTCAATTTTGATTATGATTTCTCCTTTTATCCATTGAGAAGTCCTCAATTTCACTCATAAAAGCATTTTTACATTTTTGTTGTTACTGATCCCAGCTTAATTCCACTGTGGTTAGAGAACACTTTATATGATTCTAATTCTTTGAAATTCACTGAAACGATACATAATCTAGGTCAACCATAGATATGTGGGGGGTGGGTGATAGGTGGAGGATGGGGCAAGGGAGGGAAGATAGGGAAAGACCTAGGAAGTATACTCTTTACCCCCCAAGAATCCCAATAATACTTATGCAATCATTTAATTCCAGAAAATTCACAATCTAAGCACTTATATCACTTGTAGGGGCAAAATATAGAAGAATCAAGAGACTGATGTGTGGCCAATGTGGGGACAATTCTGGATTAGGAACAAATTCATATCATATTGTTACTTTATATGTATTTATGATTGTACAGTTACAACTCAATAAAAAATTAAAAAAGAATTCGCTGAAATGAATTACGGCTCAGCAGATGGTCAATTTTTGTAAAAGTCCTATGTTTTGCTAAGAATGTATATTTTGCAGTTAGCTCTTTTTTAAAAAAATACATTCCATTTTCCTCAAATTCATTGCTATATTTTGAGCTTCTTATAATTACTTAAAACCCTATAATTATCACGCATAGGTTTGTTTCAATTGTATTTTTTATTTTTCTTGATATCTGTCATTTGATCTTTATTGATGAATTCTGACTGAATAATGAACATTGTTTGAAATTTTTGTAGACATTAGGATGCCACTTTTCTCCAGAGCAAAACAATTATTTTTGTCTTGGCAGAAGTACAGAATACTAGAAAATCACTCTGCACCATTTAGGTGAACGCCTTTAGGCCTCTTTTGGAGTGATCTTATGAATTTCCCATACTTGCAAAGCAAAATCTTTCCAGGGCTTGAAATGAAGCCTGGAGTGTTTATAGCACTCTTCCACCTTGTTTGGCCTTGCCCTTTGACCTCTACATCTCCAGTACAACACTGTGAAATCTTCAATTAACTGTACTCTTACCTATTGTTTTTATCTTGGTTTTTAGGGCACATGTCCTTTGCTACAGATAACTAAGAGTTGGGTACAATCACCTCAGAAAATTGGCATGCACAACTTAAGGCACATTTGTCTGCAATTCCTTCCCCTAAATCCGGGCTTTAGTGGAAGTTCCATGCTCCACCTTTTCTTTCATGTCCAGGGACATGAAAACAACCACCTTCACCTCCACCACTCTCTGCTTTGCCTCTTAAACTATGACATGAGCAGACAAAGGTCATCAGGCTCAATTCAACATGAATTTAGATTTCACTCCATGTGATCTCTCTCTCCAGGATGTGGTCACTCAAGTTCTCACAGTTTAGTTATTCTCTTACGCCTTAAATTTATTGCTTTAATATTTTATTCAATCTTTATATTTGTTCTTGGCAGAAGAGTCCCTCAGATACAAGCTATTTTGTTCTCACTAGAACTAGCAACTAATTCCTTTTCTACCTTCATGATCATCTCTTCTTTTAGATTCCAATTATACCCTTGAACTAGACTGCTGCTTCCAATTCTCCCTTCTCTGTATGCTCCAAAAAGCACTGAGTTGATGTAAATATGTAAATTAGATTATACTACTCTATTGTTTTCAACATAGAAAAAAAAACAGCCCTCAAACAGCTACCCCATTGCAATGGGGATGACATCCAAACTCTTAATCTTAACCATATCTTCTATTCTACACCTTGCTTACTCTGCTCAATATTTGCACAGTACGTTTCTTCCCTGAAGTCTTGGATAAAAGGTCATTTCCCCCACAGAAGTCTTCTCTAACCATAGTATCTGTGTGTGCTCTCTATATATTCTGTCACTGTGTTAAGTTCTTTGTTTGATTTCTTTTCAAGGCCCCTGAGATATTCATATTTATATTTTCTCACACACATATTTGTTAATTATATTATTAAAATGTAATATACATAACATTTGCTCTTTGTCATCTTTTTCACCACTGCCACTGTATCTTGAATATTTGTTAAGTTTCTGGCACATTGTAGATGCTCCTTATATACTTATTGAATAAACGGACAAAACTGAAGGGTATAAGTAACTTGCTTACAGCTGCTAAGTATTTGAACTACAGCTAACAAGTAGAGAAAAACAATGACATGACAATAATATGTTAGGAAGATTCATCTGAAGGTAGTATTTTGAATGGATAGTAAATAAAACAAAAGGGCAGAATCAGAATATCTTCAGTTTGTGCCTGGGAAACTCTATTTTTATTTTTAAAGTTTCCCAAGATTTTCTGACATTTTTCCAGATTTGGGACCAACACAATAATGATATGGGGGTAGGAAATGTCAAGTGGAGGTTAACAGAAGAAAAAGATTTGGGACTCAGTAACAGAAAATAATTAAAATGGTATCTTCTCAATACTACCCTATTGTAAAGTTCTGCAATTTGGTAATTCTGATCCATCAGGGATTAATACCCACTTTGCCTCTTTCAATGGAAAATCTGACTAACCTAACTCTGAGATAAAGCAGTGACAAGGCCCACTACAGGTGGAGAGACAAAGTAAGCAAGAAGACGAGACCCCCCAAAAAAACAAAACAAAAAAATAGGAAGTACTGGGGATATATGTCATAAGAAGTATTAAATATTGATCACATTCTTATCTAGTGTAGGTGCTCAATAAAATTTGCTGGATGGACATATGCCTTTGTATATAGCTGCTGATGTGACTGGTATATTCAGAAAATGGTCTAATATGTTCAATTCCATAATAACAGGAATATAGCATAAGCAACCATAACTCCTAGGAAAGCCAAACCTAGCTGAAAATTGTTCTTAAAAATAAAAAGTAGGGAAAACCCTACACAATATACACTGGAAGGTAGGAAGAACTCAAGAGCAACAAAGAGTTAATGCTTTGAGACCAAGAAAATAAAAAGGAATGAATAAAAAAGGATTTCTTAAACTTGAACCAACTGAGAAGAAATATGAGAAAAGTCAGTAATAATAGTAACAAAAGATCCAATTAGGAGTGGTTTTCATGACATAATATCTAAAATAATTATAAAAATTAGCCCAGGAACAGATGGGATGATTTTGGAAAGAGTGAAATAAATTTGGTGACAGTTAAGATGAAGTGAATTTTCTAGGAGTGCTAATTATAGTCTGAAACACAAGTAAGTTTTGATAGAAATTCCATATCTCAGAAATCTTGCATATTACAGAAAGACGCTGTATACTTAAGAGGGAAAGACTGTGGACATGTTCTTTGGTTCAAATATTCCATTCTACTCTTATGCTATGTTTAGGTTTTGATAAATAGGCTCAGTTTGTCACAGTCCAACCAAAGGAAGGGAATGCTCTGCAATTTTATTTTAACCTAAAGACATTAAGCTTCAGATCTCCCATGGTGATCAGTTTCTACAGTATGAGTTTAATTGGCACAAAGGTACCAGGTTACAAACAATCCTGAATCAATCAATTCAGCTAACTTTAAAGAATAGGCTATGACTGTAGCTTAGTGCTAGAGCACTTGCCCAGCACACAAGTTCAATCTGCAGCACGGGGAACAAAAAAAAAAAAAAAGGAAGAATTAAAAAATGTTTCTATACCAAATTGGTCGTTGTTCCATAGTGCATCTTAAACTGTCATGTGCACAACTCTAAAAATGTAATCAGAGTAAATCTGACCCCTTACATAATATTTAAAAAATAAAGCTCTTTTGGTCTCAAATGCACTGAGTTATAAATTATTTGTCAGGTATGTTTGGTGTTTATGTTCTGGACCATTTTTTTTCTTATGTGTCAAGGCAGGATGGCAGTGCTACATATGCAAGTCAGTCATTCAAGACTGCAGCTCTGTGGCTTCACAAACCTGCTACATGAGGAATTTGTTTAATCTGCCCGACACTTGACAGCGTGATTATTGAGTAGATTAAGTACTTTGCTATTCTCACTGCAATGAATAAAGACAGACCTAATCTTTGCCCAGAGACTTCTCTGGGTGTAACTAGCCAAATCACAGAATCTCTTTCTCTACTAACTGGAATCCATTTGAGACATGCGCAAAATGAAGAAATGGATACAGGATTTGAAACATAATTTTTTTCTGTGTTTTTTTCATACTCAACACTAGTACCTTACAGAATAAACATTAATTCTCTACGGGGCAACATCCTGTTGTGCTAGGACTATTCCCAAGAGTCTCATTAAGAGAGGTGGGCAGCCAGGGTTTGGTTCCTTTGGTCCACCCAAGTCCAAATGCTACATTTCTAATGTTTATTAACTTCTCAATTACCTTTTGTATTTTTGGAGAAATGCTAGTTCTAAAAATAAATCCTTTCTTCTATTGAAGAAATTTAGAATGTACTTGTCATGTACATGTCTCCAACTTTAAATCTGAAAACAAGAAAGTCTATGTATCATAAATCTCTATTTGTATATATCTGATTCATCCAATTATAACTAGCTTTCCAATCTTAACCTAAAGAAACCAAGATATTATTCTTAAACCATAAGGACACACTGCCTCACTGCCTGCCCCCTCCCCAGCCCCTGTGCTTGACTTAAAGTCCTGGAAATTTTTATTTTCTTAAGAAAATAAGAATGGTAAAAAAAAAAAAAAGGACACAAACAAATCAACACAAACTCAATCAAGATGCAAGTACAATTTTACAATTCTAAAGTAACGAACTGAATTATGTCTTGATCTTAAAACTATAAATAATTATTTTCAATATTTTCTACTATGGCAACCCAATAAAAACATAAATGAAATTCTTAAATTAAAGCTGATATAGATCGGCAGCTCAGTCTTTTTACAATCTTAATTACTGAGGACCTAAAAGAGCCTTTACATAGTTTATATCCAATTTTGCTATATTACAAGTCAAAACTAAAAGAATTTTAAATAGTAGGTAATTTTAAAAACCACTACATATTAGCATAAATAATATTCCATAAAAATAACTGTTTACCCTCAACAAAAATGTTAGCAAGAAAAGTAGCTTGTTTTTACATTTTTTTCAAATTTCTTTAATGTCTAGCTTAATGAAAGAAAACTAGACATCTGCTTCTGCATTCTATCAGTTACAACATGTTGTTTTGGTTGAAGTATATGTAGAAAATCTTGCCTCACATATAGTTGGGAAAGGGAGTCTTTTAATAGTCTTTTCAGACTATTTGATTCTACATCAAATCTCAGTAAGTGATAATTTCCAAAAAGGTAGTTGCAACATGGAATATGTAACCAAATCACTGAACTTTTAGTATCATATTACATTAAATCCATTAGTTTACCTGGCACTCTGAATTAATCTTTTTCATGCATGATTTTGACATTTCATGAATTGTTCATTATAAAAATCTAAGTTATACAGATCAACCAAATGTTAAGGTCATTAAACAATTAAAATTGCATTTGCTAAAACCAGTGTCCATGTTATTAGAAAAAGCGCTACCAACATTTATCAAGCTTAAGGTGGAGAATATAAGTTTTCCAAAAGAGGAGTTTTTACTTCAAAGCTGTAGTTTTACCACTGGCAATGAATATAGCCAGCTGCTTCCTGAAGTGACTGCTCCAGGAAGAAAGTTTATTTCTTTCTTTTTTTTCCAAGAAAATGTCTGCCAAATGATGAAATCTAAAAAATTATAGTTTGTAAGTTTCTTTCCAATAAAAAGAAATCATCAGTCTTACATGAAAACTATTCAAAAAATTCAAACTGCACAACTGCTTTTCTCTAGGCAAACATAAGGTATCTGTATGCTACAGAAATGTTTATGCCTATTTCCCCTTTTGTCACTCAGGAAATTTAAAAAACATATACTCAAAAGTTGAGATTTAAAAAAATTAAATTTTATTAAAATTTACTGCACCATCGTGGACATTTTTACGTGAAACTGGCTTCTGTCATGCTGAGTGTATGCTGAGAACTCATTGATGACTGATACAGTTCGATGCTGCCGCCTCACTTCATGCCAAGGCACCAGCAGTTTTACTTACCATTGCTTGTGCATCAGCAGGGCAAATTTCAAAAAGTAGAAAGTAAATAACATGAAGTCCTGAACCCTCAGAATTCTGCAGAACATTGTTTAAGAGCCATTGGCTCTTAAAAAATTAGAACAGGAAATATTTTTTCACACTTCTTAAAAGGAAATTTGTAGTGAGCAGCTTCATACCTTCTAGCTATTCAGGATGCAAGTCAGGACTCTAGGGCATTCTAAAACAACTACTTGCAATGAAAAAAAAAAAGTACAAAAAGAGGATTCTGAAGGATGTTTTTTAGAGCATAGAATTCAAATATTTTCTACACAGGTCAAAACTGCTTGCAATTGGATTATACTTATTGCATATTATCATGTCTTACCTTAGCTCTAGAGGAACTGACATTTTCCATATTTTCAATGCTGCAGATACAATTCTGTGAAACTTTCCGGCAAGCCACTCTGATATAGTCCCAGAAGCTACGAGGACTTTCATAACCAAACCAGGTTACTTGACCTTCAGGAAATAAATTGTAATACAAAATAAAAGAAAACTAGACTAGAACACTCAAAATGCAAGAACAATGAAATTCTGAAAAATAAAGGACACTATAGTGTGCTAACATAGAACGAGTACCGATCTGGGCATCAAAAAGCCCCAAATCTAGCCCCATTCTACCTTTAGTTGTGTTACTTCTGAAAACTGACTTAATAAGTTGGCTCACAGTTTTCCTCAACAGTAAAATAAAGCTAAGTGAAAAAGGAATTAGTTGCTAAAAATATCTTGTAACTAAATATTTTATTATCTAAGACAGTCTTAGATAATGCACAGGAGAACTCATGTTTTTTGTAAGTTAGTTAAAAATTAATTTAAATGTCTCCTGTTGAATTCCAAGCCTTATTTTGAAAAACAGAAAAAAAATACTGTCAACTCTTTTCTTCTTCTTCATAGGGATATTTCAAAACATGAAACAAGGTGTTGCCTATCAAATAAGCAAATACAATCAACTAGCATCCCATATTCACTGATGATACACAACTTCTACCTAAGCACATTATAAGGCTCCCCTTTGTTACTCATTGCTCTCATCTAGTCACTAACCCATGAAAACTCCAGGTATTTCCCATTCTTGTCTCTCAAATTTGGGTAATTATGTACCTATTTATGACTAAATTGTTTATTGTGTGTATATTGTATTAATATTTCCATGAATGACTCTGAGTATTAGGTTCATAAGAGCTATTTTTGTACTTAGTATTTTTAATGGGATATGAGAGAGAGCTTAATATTTTCATTTGTCTGGAGTAAGTCTAAACCAGGAAAGTTGTTTAATGTTAATGTAGAAAGATTTTCTTTTAGATTTTAAATGCGTGCTTCTATATTTAGAATTATTTCTTCATCTCAAATCTTCCCTTCCCTAGCAATAACTTTTCTCCAGAGACATAAAAAACTGTTCCTCTCTGCAAGCACCATTTTAGGAGCAATGTCTCAGATGATATTTGGTTCTTGATCACAGAACACTGGAATAACTGGGCTGATTTTTAAAACTACTCATCCCTGGCTTTCCTGAAAACTGAATAATCAAAACCATTAGGGGAGGGCCCAGGCATGGACATATTTCTAATGATGGACACATGGTTAATCAACCAAAGGAAATCCAAATAGTCATGATTTAGCACGCAGGATATTTTAAAACCCCCTCTCCTCTTCACTAAGCTATGTGTGATCTCTGCAATTAGTCCCACTGTTGGCACAGCACCCTGTGCTTACTCATTCTTAAAATTATTTTTTTACTTGATTATCACACGTTATGTGATAAAATCACTAAGGCAGAGTTTATGTCATATTTTTCTTTAGATCAATCTTCAGCACTTGATACCATGTTTGGCTCAGAGTAAACATTCAATAAGTATTTGCTGAATAAATAATCTGGTAAATAAGCACAAAACAAATTATCTTAATTGTAATGAACATAAAACCTTAAATTTTAGAGTCTTTTAATATTAATAGTTTTGATGAAAATCTGGTTTTGAGTTATCTGTATGCTAGATTACAAATACCAAATATTTTAGAAAAACTTATTTACTTGTGTTTGTATTGTATATAAATAAAAACACAAAGCACCTATAAATCCTTATTCAATATCTTATTAAAAAGTCAAATCTTAAACTACTACAAACGGAGATACAAGAATATTTCTAATCTCCCTTCTTCCTCTTAATCTCTTTCTATCATTTTCCTTTGACCCCTCTCTAAGTTAAAAATCTGGCACAGTACTTCCCTATAGTTTGTCTTCAGGGCACTTTCATGTTATCAGCCTGTCAGTCATCTGAAGGCCTGATAAAGGGGAGAAAAGATGCCTGGGAGGTTAATAACATGGACTTTTGAGTCAGGTAGATCTGAACTAGATCATTTCTAGTTATGTGATATTGAGCAAATGACTTAAATCCATTCTGTAAGTCTGAGCCTCTTTTATAAACTGAGACTAATGCTAGCATCTACCTGACACACTTAGGATTAGACGAGATAAACTAGCATTGAGCCTAGCTAATTTCAAGTATTAGAAAAGTGTTCTTTATTGCTACTGTTATCACTGTTAAGGATACCAATTTCCCCTTGCATCACAAAACAAAGTAGGAATAATTTGCAAAATTAAATTTTTCTCATTACTTGCTGAGAATCTAGAGAAATTTTTAAATTTTACTTCCTAATTCAACTTTTCTCCTTATCAACCCTTCCGAATGAATGGTATCTCTTCCTCAAAAATGTTTCTAATGTCGACTAATTTTACTTGCCTTCAATTCTGGCATTATTCTACAATTTTAAAACCAGAAGTATAGCTACCAAGAAATGGAATACTATACACTGCCAGAGAAGAAAGAAAATACCACAAGAATTCTCTGCTAGAGTTAAATCTCTCTGTAAAAGGTAGTATGGGAAACAGAAATCAGAGAATCAGGCAAGGAAAAGGCAACACTGTATGAGCTAATGCAACCACTATAAGTGGGAACCCAGAAAGGCAACCAAGGAGCAAATGTGAAGCATAGATTTCCATGACCAATAAGAATTTCCTTTGTAAGGAAATATGCAAGGGTCTAGCACTTTTGCATAGGGCATGATTTGCTTTTTTTACAATGTATTTTTAAACCTTCTTAAGAGTTTCAAATGGGGCTGGAGCGGTGGCTCAGTGGTTTCAGTGCTTGCCTGGCAAGCACGAGGACCCGAGTTCAAACCCCAACACCACATACACAAGTAAGTGTTGGAGCAACTAAGGCCATGTGAAAAACTAAATAAAGTTGTTTCTCTCTTTCTCTATCTCTCTCACTGTCCCTCCTCTCTCTTTAATAAAAAAAAAAAAAAAAGAGTTTCAAATGGCTAAGGAAAATAATTTCTAAGTTTTAAAGTATAGCTCTTAAAAACCAAAAATATAACAAAGCCCCATTTTGGAGGACAGGAAACAAATCTAGACTTGTGTTGAACAAAGGAGTGGTCACTACTAAGTCACTACTAAGCCCTGGGAACTAGTGGTATGGGTAGGCTACACTGGCTACAAAGTCTTTTACCCAAAAAAGATAATGGCAAGTTTTCCCTGAGAGATTAACGGGATGGTATATCACAATAACTTGCATGGCCTTAAATAAATCAGGTTATCGTCACAAACCTCTTATCAACTCAACACACTAGATGTGAGGATCTTTCTTCCTGGTCCATGTGCCTGCAACATTTCCAAAGTGGGAGTCTTATTTAAGACACTGAACTTTTCATATTCAGAAGGACCTGCTTTCAGAAAGGGTAGATTCCCTTGGCACAGTCTTCAAACAAGCTTTCATATAACTATTCTATAATATCCTGACTTTATTGAAACATTCCAGATCTACAAAAAGTTAAATTTAATTGAGCAGAACAGAAATACTCAATTGGTTATTTCAGATATTATTATTATTTTAATATCATTTCTGCTTAAACATAGACTATTGGTAAAAGTCCATAACTAATTTTTAACAGAGATCAAAAAAAAATAAATAAAGCTACAAATTGATCATTCCTTATTTAAAAATAAACACTGAAGTAACAAATAACCACTCCTAAGATATTTTCATGTTCTTGAAACGTAACCACAAAGCAAATCAAATAACAAGAAACTAATTTATATCTTGGGCAAATTTTATTTAAAAGAAGTGATATGCTGTTACTAACAATTTTCTTTTAAAGCTCTAGATGAGGATACATGTATATTTTTTCAGTTCTAAGTATTCTTGGAATTTGTCACTGTTTACCAAAGACAAAGAAGCTTTGCAAAACTTAACCCAAACCATCAATCCAATTCCAGTTCATTCTAGGCACACAAATATGTGAAAATTTTGTTGGACTAAAAGGCAACCTGCTACTGACCAGGTGTGTGTCTTTCCCTCTAAAATACCTATTTTCATCAACAAAAATGGCCTGTGAACTCTAGGGTCCAAAGTTACTCTAAAATTACGTTTCTATACTCTTTAATGGAAACATGTATTCGTATCCTGCAAGGTGTCTGTGATTTGGTGTATCTTGTTTTATGGCCAGAATAAGACCTGCTACAAACTACTTTTCTAAAGTAGTTCTCTACTAAGCAGTGGCTAATAACGTATTGTTTTAAAAAATGTAATAGGAAATATAAATAAACCTGTTGATTGACAGCCTTTCTCCACACTTTGCATGGTAAATGAAACTGGTCTCATAACTGAAGTTCTATTAGTATTACAATAGCAAAGACTATTTACTATCTTACAGCTGCTGTTCATCTAGACAAGCTATGAAAGTCAAGCTATGAAAGACAAGTGTAGTCCTACCAAATTTTTAATAAACTATGCTGCTATCATTGTAAAATGTTACAGATACTTAAAGGAAATTGGTTACTTATGGAATTATTTTGCCACTGTGTTAACATTTAGATATTTAACGTTTAACTTTTCACTTTAACTCTTATAGCAGCAACCTTCACTTTTTTTTTTTTGCTGATAACTTGTAAAATCCAATTTAACATTCTCTATCTTTTTCTTACACAGAGAAAATTCTCACATTTTAAAAATTCAGAATCCTTTCCTTTAAGATAAATACTACTAGTATTAGTTGAGCTTTATATTTGGATCACCCAACTTTGAAGGTTAAATTTTGATTAGTTTTCTACCTAAAATCTCATATCAATATTCTAAAAAAAGGAACAAAATTAAACACTAAAGTAATTTTGGTTGCACTTTAAACAGAATCTGACTCAACTGTACTTACACTGCTAGCTCTGTAGGTTACTTAGAGTACCAGAACCAAGTCATTTAGTTACAATATCATCTATAAAATATCTTTTGTTACAATCTAATATCTACTTCACTGGTACAGAATATATTACAAACATATAAAATATATGAAGTATATACCTATACCAAAAAATGAGTTCATTATGTTTTAAAAACAAAAAATTAAGATAATCAGGTTCACTAAAAATGTAAAAATTGAATTGATTCACTAGGCTTTTTATCCCAGTGATTTTACCATCTCTCCAAATAAAAGTACAAAGGTTTTGTTTTGTTTTGCTCTTTCTTCCACCAGTATTATTTAAGCATTAACATAATGTTTAAAATGCCGGCAGAATGAATTAGCATACTGAACGCAGAAGTCCATACAGAGAACTACACATACGAGTATAGCTCTGAAGAAATAAAATATGACTTTTTTTTAGTAGTGATTAAGGCAACAGATATAGAACATAAGGCAAACGTATTTGTTTAAAATGATTACTTGTAGGAATTAGGATTAAGGAAATGAAAAGATTTGTTTTCTACATTCCATCCTTTGTCCTACCAATCTTTGAAAAATAATGACTATATCTTTTCTAATTAAAAATATAATAAAAGGCTAGACCTTAAGCAGAAAGAGCCACCAGTGTTTTACATATAGCAAGAACTCAATAAAAATAGTTTTGAATAAGTATATAAAAGTACACATTCTACCTGTGGGAAAAGAAACTAAGAAATATATTCATACCAATGGCTCAAGAATGACAAATCAGGGGCTGGAGCAGTGGCTCAGCAGTTACTTGCCAGGCTCAGGTGCTTGCCTGGCATGCATGAGGAAGCCTGTTTGAACCCCAGCACCATATACACAACTAAGTGTTGTAGCAATGAAAACCAGATTAAAAACTAAATAGATTCTTTTTTAAAAATTACAAAGCAGCTGTTGTTGATTATCCCATCTACAGTTTACTGAGTAATAAGAAAATTCACACAACTTCCCTGAGCCCCGAGTTTGCACGCAATTAAATGCTATTATACGGCACTTACAAAATGGAAAAAATAAACTTTATATCATTAAATCATAATAAAATATAAAAAACACTGATATGCATAAGTAATAAAATGGTGATTAAAACCAAGGAACTTAACAGAAATATACAAGTCGTATGGGAAAGGAATAACAATAGATAATTATACTGCATGGATTTAGAATGCAATTTTAATTTAAAATTATCATAAGCATATTTGTAGTCTCTGAGTTTAAAACAACAAAAACAACCTGAAAGCTTTGCAAAACCTATGCAATGTACTAAAAAAGATCACTTAACTGACACAGCCCTTCCCAGTAAGTCAATTCCATGCTCCCATGCATCTCAGTGGTAGGAGACATGACCAACATACAGTACCTTGAAGATGAGCCAGCCATCTACCACTTTGGGAAACATCTTTAAAAAAAATAATAACAACACAGAGATATTTAAGAAGCCTATCATTAAGTTTATAATTTCAAACTGAATAATCCAAATAAGAAGACGACATGTAATCTTGAAGCAGTAAACACTACTTTTACCTAACAGAAAAAAGAAACTCAATTAGGATGAATGTGAAGCTACTCTCAGTCGGCTGCAGCCTGTGCTTTTGGAGTGTTAGGGTGTCGGTCTTAGCAATAAGTGAGCAGCAACTTTCATCTCCATCATTCTTTCCCAAATGTAACAAGCTGATGATGACATCAGACTTCAAAACAGGCAACAGCTCAACTGAATTAATTCTCTTTGTACCTCAGAATTTTTAAGAGTAGTTAGGAAAAATTACTCACTTTTGAACTATCTGGCTCAGAAAGTTTTTAACTTTAAAAATAAATTAAAAAACATTTTACCATTAACATCACTATGTCATAAATAAATGCATTTTAAAAGAACAGTTGGTTTTTGTTTTTTGGGGTTTTTTTGTTTTTGTTTTTGTTTTTTTTTTTGCCTACCAACTGTGTCTCTTTCCTTTATGACATGAATTTACTTTGATATCAAGTAAAATGCTCATCAATTTAACTAACATTAACCAAGTTCCTACTCTATGGAAAATCCTGCCATTTATATGTACATGGTGAGTATGTTAGAAAAAAAAACTATCTGTTCATTAATTTAACAATTTTAGAAATATTAAGTACCTAAATCATGCAAATATTTTGACGTTTAAAAGTCACAATGACTTTAAAATAATGAAATAGACTTAATAAAATAACATTAGATTACATGAACCATTGCACTAAGTATACATAGTGACAACTATTAACAGGTAAAAATTAAATACTTTTCATGAAATTAAACTATTTCAATTTATGGATAATAAGAGTAATAAAAGAGCACTTCTAGACTATATCAAATGTATCTCAATAAGGGTCATCAAGAAAGTATTAAGAGCTATTTTGAAATTTAGACTAAAAGTGAAATATATATGTAAACAAATAACAGGCATTCAAAATTTTAATAGACTCCAAACTACTTGTAAACATGGCATATATTGCAAGGAACAAATCATACATTAGAATGAAAACTTGGCATCAGAGCTCTCGTAAAGTAGCTTGCAATGATTTTGTTGTCCTTCAAGGAAAACAGATAACAAATCTAGAAATAATTTTGAGAAGAGCAACTTGAAATTATAAAATCAAAAAATAAACTGAGATAATTATACCCTACAAAAATGAACGGTCTCCTAAATCTTTTTCCTTGTTATATAAAATGAAAAATATGTATTCTTTTAAATGAGCAATATTAAGAGTACAAAAGTAACGCAACCTGTTGTTGAATTTGTTCAATAGAATGTACAAGAACTTTCCATGATTAAAATAAAGTGTGACTTGATAATTATAAAGTTGTTTCTCCCTTTCTCTGTCTCTCTCACTGTCCCTCTCTCTTTAAAAAAAAAAAAAAAGATAGTAGAAAAGAAATTATGAGGGTTATAAACTTAAGAATAAATAAAATATAGGAATATAATTTGGATGGAAAAGGATGTATAAAAAGTATGGAAATTTGGGGGTGGAGCTATGGCTCAGCGGTTATGGCACTTCCCAGCATGCACAAGTACGCGGGTTCAAACCCCAGCACCATGTACACAATGAAGCGTCTGAGCAACGAAAGCCACATGAAAAACTAAATAAAAATTGATTCTCTCTTTCTCTCTCTCTCCCTCTCACTGACCTTCTCTCTTAAAAAAAAAAAAAGAGCATGGAAATTTGATGCTTAAATTTTTTCAGATATTAACTTTTTTACTATAATTGCTTTAGAAACAAGGGCTTTCCATTTCTGGCATATATATAGCTACAAATTTACTCCCAAAACTTAAATTTACTGACAAACATTGATATAGAGGTTAATTCTACTCTCTGGACAATTTAAGATACTGAAATAAATTTACCACGGTACATACAGTCCTGGATGTCTCAAGAATTACTTGAATATTATGATTTTCTGAGATATAAAATCTGCGGAAGCTTCCCTAAATGTCCAAGTACATAACTTAAAAGGGTGTTTCTTACAGTGACCTTGTCCATTGTCTAAAAGCCAAATTCTGGCAACCTTAGAGCCATTTTCTTATCTCTAGCATCATGTTTTGGCATGAGTATGTGGGTTTTTATTGGATGACTTGTGTTCATATGGTACTACAGAAACAATTCAAGTCACATTTTGTGTGCAAATTAAGAATCAAAAGTTGGAAACCCTTCAAAAATGAAAAAGGAAAACTAAAAAGCCAAATGGACAGGTTTATCTTTACCCATTGTTTCTAACAGTGTTTATCCCACACTTCAAAAGATGGCCTCATGGGGAGGCAACTATTTATCATCCAACTCAGGAAGAGCTTTGAGGTTCAAGCCAGAGTTTCTGAGCATGCTCAGGTATCAAAACAATTCAGCTTGATTAGAGAAATTCTAAAACTCCATCACAAGAATTCTAACTCTTTTAAAGTCTTAACATAAATGATATAAGAAAAATAGAGATTATTACCCCTGTATCAAATATTTAATTTCCCAAACAAATTTTCCTGAGTGCCTATTATCTCTCAGACACTTCTATAGATCTGGGATATATACAAATGAGCCAAAGAGACCTGGTGAGGCTTACAGAAAGGAGGATAATAAATGATCATAGTAAGTAATCACATCATATATTAGAAATTAAGACTTTTTAAAAAAGTAACAAAGAAAATCAGGGTTGTTAGAGAGATGAGAGAAAAGAAATGGAAGTGATTTAAAATTTAAGACACTGTAGAAGGGTTTAGCTCACTGAGTAGTTGTGAAACAGATGAGGGAGTTCACCATTCAGACACTGCGAGAAGTGTATCCCTTACACAAGGAGCAGCCATGCAAAGACATACTAGGGGGTTGAATGTACCCAATACAGTCAAGAAAATGAAAAGATTGATGAGGACAGAGTGTGGTAACTCAGGGGAAAAAAGAAAAGATTAGTTATACAAAGTATAACTGGAAAAAAAAAGTTCAGGATTGTTACAAAAATCTAAATTGAACATAAGTCAACAAGCCCAAAGCAAGTATAATTAGCAGATTAATTCTTAGGAAATGATATCACATTTCATTATACTTGAGCATTATTTTTTTAATATGATTATTAAGGAGATTATTCACTCCTTGGTACTACATCATACTCCTAATATTTCTCTTATGACACGATGACACAGTTATACCACAGTATTTCTCAATGTGTTCTACTCCTGCCCTTCAAGACTGAGTTTCATGTAAAATCATGGCTTATTAATCACTGTATTCTAAGCCCTACCTGGATGGATTACTAATTAAGATAATGGATGGGACAAGGGCACTGGGTCAAAAAATTAGAAAGGAAGTTTTTTTATATCAGAGCAATACCAAGAAAGTATATACAAAGTATCAAACTTAAGGCATCTGCTCCAGTACGAATGGAGAACTCAGGCTGTGACCCATTTCCAAAGCAGAGCAAAAGTATCAGTAACAGTCAGTCAAGAAAATTACAAAGAAAATAGAGAATGGCCCTTTGGGTTTATGGTTACTGTGCTCTGAACCAAACTATACAGCTTCCTAAAGTAACTGGTGATCAAGAAGTTGGAATTTTATAGATTATAATGAAAAAGTGGGATCCTCTCCATTTGAGGGAATTATAAATTCACTGTACTTTCATGAATTTTGAAAAAAGCACAGTTATGTAACTAAATCTCCAAGATTTGTAACAGCTCTACCATGCTGATGCTATGTAGTCAATCCCCCAAATGAATACTTAGTAACTTCTGATCTCTTTGAAATTAGTTTGACCTTTTCAAGAATGTCACATAGAGAATCATATAGTACCTAACGTTTTAGAGTTTTGCTTCTTTCATTTGGCACAATTCATTTGACATTCATAGATGTTGTTGGGGGTAGAAACACTTCTTCCTTTTTGTTACTGAGATTTACCTTTCTCTGAGTATACAACAGTTTATCCTTCATCACTTGAAGGATATTTGGGTTGTTTCTAATTTTGAAAATTATGAATAAAACAGCTACAAAAAGACTTTGGATAAACAAAGGTTTTCATTTCTCTTGAGTAAAGGAGTGGGAATTCTGGGAAATAAGGGTATATTTAACTTTTTGAGAAATTCACAATCTTTTCCAAAGAGGCTGTAGTATTTTATACTCCCACCAGTAATGTATGGAGTTCTAATTTCTTCTTATCCCCCAGAACTTGATAATATGTATGATGTTGAACATCCTTTCATTTTTTTTTAAGAGTAAGAGAGGGACAGAATGAAAGAGAGAGGGGGGAGAATGTGAATCAATTTTATTTTTTCATTTATTTCTTTGACACTTCGTTGTGTATGCAGAGATGGACTTTAAACCCAGATCCTCGCACATGCCAGGCAAGTGCTCCAACTGGTGAGAGACTGTTCCAGCCCTGAGCATCCTTTCATTTTGACATACCATCTGTGTATCTTCTCTGGTGAAATGCATTTTTAAATTGGGATGGTTGTTCTCCCACTGTCACATTTTTATAACTATTCTTTGAATATTCTAGATACAAGTTTGCAAATATTTTCTCCTAGTCTGTATCTTTGCTTTATTCTCTTAACATTGCCTTCCGGAGGATAAAAGTTTTTGTACTTTGATGAATGCGCTTTACCAGTTTTTCATTTTATGGATTATGCTTTTGTTATATCTATCTAAAATTTATATAAATGAACACAACAAAGATGTTAATTTTATTTAAGAGTTTTAAACTTTTACATTTTACATTTAGGACTACAAACTATTTTAAGTTTCTATATGCATATAGTGTGAGTTGTTTTCTTTTAGTTTAGTTTGGTTTTGGTTTTTGCATACAGGTGTCCAATTATTTCAGCACTATTTGCTCAAAGGTTTATTCAATTCACCAGTGAATTATCTTAGCATCTTTGTTACAAAATGAAACAAGCATTTTTGTGTAGGCTATTTCTAAAATCTATTCTGCTCTAAAGACCTACATGATTATACCAGTAATACTATGACCATTAAATCTTGACAGTAAATCCTAAAATCATATAGTGTCTCCAGCTTTGTTCTTCCTTTGCAAAATTATTTTGCCTATTTTAGTTACCTTGTCTAAGTTTTTGTGTACATAAAAACCTTTGAGATTTCATTGAGTCTATAGATCAATATGACTGCATTCAGGCTACAGATCAGTATAGAAAGAATTGACATCTTATATAAATTCTCATATAAACATTAGAATCACTTTCTCCACAAAAAGACTTTTAAAACTTTTAGACTGCATTGTCTGTAAATTAGTATAGAGAGAAATGAGTTTTCTAATCCACAATGAAGAACTGTCTATCCAAAATGTCAACATATCAATACTAAGAAAAACTGTTGAAAACTTCTATAGAAAGTTCACTTCTAATACCTACTTTATGGAAACTTTTTCACAGGAATGAATGTTGAATTCTGCTAAATGCTTTTGTATGTATCTATTATATGATTCCATAGTTTTTATTTTTCAATATTTTAATGACATAAAATATACTAATTGATTTTCAAATGCTGAAATTTAATTCCAGAGTTTTATTTAATATTTTACTGTGGATTCTAGTGTCTATGTCCTTGAGTGGTACTGGTATACAGTTTCCTTTTAATATTGTCTGATTTTGTATTAGGCTAATTCTGGCCACATAAAGAGTTGAGCAATGTTCTTTATTTTCCCATTTTCTGAAGGAACTGAGTATAATTACCATTATTTCTTTTTTAATGACTTGTTTTAGTCAACAGTAAAGATATCTAGGCCTGGAGCTTCCTTTGTTGAAAGGTTTTAAGATACTAATATCTTTAATAGGTACATTATCTATTTCTTTGTTTTTTAAGGATTTGCCTTTCCAGAAATTGGTCCAATTCATTCATATTGTCAATTTTATGATCAGAATTGTTTAGAGTATTCATGTATTAGGCTTTAAATGAAGGACTCATGTTGATATGCCTCTTTCACTCCTGTGTTGGTTATTTGCATCCTTTCTCTTTTTCTCTGTGAGTCCATCTAGAAGTTTAGAAATTTCATTAATATTTTCATGGAATCAGACTTTTGTATAACTATCCATACTTACGGCTTTGTGCTATTTCATTGGTTTCATTTTTTCCTTCATTCTGCTGGCTTTGGTTTTAATTTGCTCTTCTTTCTTTAGTTTATTAAGGTAAAAGCTTGTATTACTGACATGAAGCCTTTCTTCCTTTCTACATAAGCTTTTAAGGATTCAAATTTCCATCTGTGCACCACCTTAATCACATTCCAGTAAATTTCATGATTCGTTTTAATTGTTCATTCTTTTGAAAATACTTTATAGTTTTCCTTGAGACTTCCTCTTTATTTATGAGTTCTTAAAGAGTGTGTTTTCAAGTTTCCAAATATTTGGCAATTTTTCAGAAATCTTTCTGTTCTTGATTTCCAATATAATTTTTTTAAAGAAAGAGGGAAAAGAGGGATGGAGGAGGAGAGAGAGAATCAACTTTATTTTTTCACCTGGCCTTTGTTTCTCTGACACTTAGTTATGTATGTGCTGCTGGGGTTCGAACCCAGGTCCTCATGCATGCCAGGTAAGCACTTCGACTACTGAGCCACCACTTGAGCTCCTCCAATATAATTTTATTATGGTCACAGAACATATGTTGAAATAATTTTAATACTTTAAATTTGTTAAGGTTCATCTAAGGTGTATTAGAAGGCCTTTCTGAATGTTCTATTGTCCTTTGAAAAGAATATATATAATATACATAACATTCTGCTCTTAAGGAGTGCTTTATAATTATCATTTATAAATGTGGTGTGTTTTATAAATGTCAATTAAGTTAGCTAGCTTCTAAAGTTACCCAAATCTTTACATTATTACTAATTTTCTGTCTACCTTGGCTTATCAATTATTGTGAGAAGTGTGTTGAAGATGCCAAGTGTAATTGTGGAGTCTTCTAGTTCTTTTCTCAGCTCCATCAGCATTTCTTTTTTGAAACTCTATTGTTAGCTGCATACATATTTAGTACTTTTCATGTTTTCTTGACAAATTGATCACTTCTTTATATGTAAACATATACCTTCATCCCTATCAATTTTGATTATTTTGAAATCTATTTTTAAATTAGTATAGACACTCCAGCTCTTTTTGTAGTTAGTTCTGCATGGAGTTCTTTTTCTGTTCTGTTAGCCTTTCTTCATCAATACAGTTAAAAGTGGGTTTCTTTATCTACAGAGTCATTTTTTTACCTAATCAAAGCATCTAATTTAATTGATGTTTAAACTGTTAATATACAAAATAATTATTAACATGATTGAACTTAGATCCAACATTTTATTGCTTTTCTGTTCATCCTCCTTTTCCCTAACTTTTTGGATATAACTGTTTTTAGCAACCCATTTTAACTTAATTGTCTTTTGGATAAATCTCATAGTAGTTTTATAATCACTGTTTTAAGGATTGCAATATAATGTCTACCTCTTAGTAGTCTATATAGATTTAATATTTCACCATTTCCAGTAAAACATATAATTATATATCCCTTTACTTTCCAGACTGTTTTAAATGTTAATTTTACTACATATATAAACATTAAAAACTCCCAAGAAAGGCTATAATTTTTGCTTTCAACAGTTATTTTTGAAAGGTCTAAAAACAATCTGCTATAATTACTTGGATAGTTACCATTTCTATTGCTTTCTTCATTCAAGCAGTTCCAAGTTTTCCTCAGATATCAACTTCTTGTAGGCCAAAGAACTTTTGTTAATATTTCTTTTAGTCCAGGTCTGCTAATGACAATTCTGAGTTTTTCTGAAATTTATTTCATCTTCATTTTGAAGAATGTTTTCACTGAATACAGAATTGTGTTAGCAGTTCTTTTCTTTCAGAACTCTAAAGATGCTGTTCCACTGTCTTCTGTCTTTCATGGTTCCTGTTGAAAAACCTCCAGTCATTTGAATTGTTGTTTCCTAAACATAACAAATTATATTTATCTGGCTCCTTTCAAAAAGTTTTTTGATCTTTTATTTTTAGAAGTTTAATTTTGATGTTATCCAGGAGTTGTTAATTGAATTTGTCTTTATAGGGATTTCTGGGATTTCTTGTTTTGTTCGATATTTTGTTTGTGTTTGTGTGTGTGTGTGTGTGTGTGTGTGTGTGTGTGGTAAGAACATGTGAGATCTACTCTCTTAGTAATTTTCAAGTTTATAACACATTATTATTAACTACAGTCACCATGTTATATTAGGTTGTACTCTTGATGGATATTTCCCCATTCCTCTCACTCATACCCTCTGGTTATCAACACTTTTCTCTCTTTTGCTAGAAGTTTGACTTAAAAAAAAACCAGATTTCACAAGTAAGTGAGATCATACAACATTTGTCTTCTTGTGTCTGGCATATTTCATTTAGCATAATGTCCTCCTCCAAGTTAATTCAAATTATTGCAAATGGCAGACTTTCCTGCTTTGTTAAGGTTGACTAGTATTCCACATGTACATGTACATGTATCATAGTTTCTTTAACCATCCATTTGTCAATGAGTACTTCGGTTGTATTCATAATGCTGCAATAAATTCAGAAGTGCAAACATCTCCTTGAAATATCAATTTTATTTCCTTTTGCTATATACCCAAAAGAGAAATTGCTGGATCATGTTATGATTCTACTTTAATTTTTTTAAGGAACCTTCATACTATGTTCCATAATAGCTATACTAATTTACATTACCACAAAGAGTATGCAAGGGTTCCCTTTTCACCAACATTTATTTCTTTTGACTCTCTGATAACAGCCATCCTAACAGGTGTGAGGTAATAACTTTATGGTTTGGACTTGCATTTCCTTGATGATTAGTGATATAAATATCTTTTCATATATCTGCTAGCCATCCATTTACCTTTTTTGCAAAAATTGTCTATTCAGGTCCTTTGCCCATTTATTAACCAGTTTTTTAAAAAATTTGTTTTGTTATTGTGTGAGTTTCTTATATATCCTGGATATTAACCCACATGGGATATGATTTATAATTTTTTTTCATTCTGTAGGTTATCTTTTCATTTTCCTGTTTCCTTTGCTGTGAAGAAATTTAGTTTGATGTAGTTCAACTTGTAATTTTGTTTTGTGTGCTTTTTGTGTCAAATCTTAAAAAAAAAAAAAAGAAATCACTGGTGATACCAGTGTCAAGGAGCTTTTCCCCTATGTTTTATTCTAATAGTGTTACAGTTTCAGGTCATAAGTTTAAGTCCTTATTAACTTGAATTGAGTTTTGTGTACTATGTAAGGGTCCAATTTTTTTTAGATGTGAATATACAAAATTTTGAACACTGGTTTTTGAACAGACTACCCTTCCCACACTGTATATTTGTTGAAAATCATGTATAGGTTAATTTGTGGGATCTCTAGTCTGTTCCATTGGTCTATGTGTCTGCCTTTATGTTCATACAATAGTACTCTGCTTACTATAGCTCTATAATACGGCTTGAAATCAGGCAGTGTGATACTTGTAACTTTGTTGTTTTTGCTGAGGATTGCTCTGGCTATTCGGGATCTCTTGTGATTCCATAAGAATTTCAGGATCTTTTTGTCTGTGACACATGTTATTGGAATTTTGACAGGTACTGCAATGAATCTGTATGCACATTTTAACAATATTTCTTCCAATCTAAAAACATGGGATATTTTTCCACTTATTTGTGTATTCTTTAATTTCTTTCATTGATGTTTCACAGTTTTCATTGTAGCGTTTTCACTTCATTGGTCAATTTTATTCCCAAGTATTTTATTCCTTAATACTATTATGAATAGGACTATTTTCTTAAAAATTTAAATAGTTTATTGGTACATATGCAACTGACTTTTGTTTATTGAGTTTTGTATCCTGTAGCTTTACTGAATTTGTTTATTCTTTACAGATTTTTGGTGGAGTCTTCACGGTTTTTGTATATTCAAGATTACGTAATCTCCAAACAGAGATAATTTATCTTTTCACTTTCCAATATGGATACTGTGTTAGCTTTTCATTGCCGTCACCACAATACCCAACAAGAACAAATTAGAGGAAAAGTTTATTTTGGATCAGAGGTTTACACCACAATCAGCCAACAATATTGCTCTGGATCTATGGTGAGGTTGGACATTGTGGCACAGGGTCATGGTAGAGGTGTGCTACTCTGCTCATGGTGGCCAGAAAGCCTACACAGAGAAAGGGAAAGGGGCTATTGGGATCACCCCTAGTGACCTGCCTCTCCAGCCACACACATCATCTGCTTATAGTTACCAGCTAGTCAGTACACTCAAACTAGGAGGGTCTGATTAGCTTATAGCTCTCATGATCTAATCATTTTGCCTCTGAATATTCTCACACTAACACAGGGGATTTGGGGGGACACCTCATATCCAAACCATAAAATATTTTTTTCTTGCTTAGGACTTCCGGTATATGTTGGATTGAAGTGGTGAAAAGTAAGCATCCATGCCTTATTCCTGATCTTACAGGAAAAACCTTAAGCTTTTCACCTCTGAGTACTATGTTAAATGTGGGCTTGTCCTGTGTAGCCTTTAGTATGTTAAGTGTATTCCTTCTTAGTTGTTGAGAAGTATGCTGAATTTTGTCAAATGCCTTGCTGAGATTCTTGAGTCTACATTTTCACCATATCCAAAAACTTTTAGCTAATATTTATCTAAATGTATCTTCTGTAGGAATCTTATCCTTTGCTTCTTTTGTGTCTAAAATGATACAGTGTAATATATTTTGCTGTTATCTAAGAGGTCCTTATGGCCCTGTTCATTTTTCAATTTTTCTCTGTTCTTCAGATTGGATAATATTTATTGATCTACTTTCAAAATCACATATGTACTTCTGTTATTTTTATTCTGCTATAGAGCCTCATCTAGTAAATGAGTTATTTTTGCACACTTTATTTTTTAACTTCTAAAACTCCCATGGTTCTTTTTCAAGATAATATTTCTCTACTCAAGATGTCTAATTTTCTACTCAAGAGGATTTACCCTACATAATGAAAGACAGTTATGGATACTGTAACATCTTTGCCTGATGATTCCTACGTCTAGTCATCTTAGGATGGGCAACTTGACAAATCTGTCCTTTAAGAACTGGTCACATTCTTTTCTGGATCTTGTATGTAAGGCAATTTTTGTAGTTTATACTGAATATTTTTAAGCTTACCTTGAAACTTTTTAAGTCCTATTAAAATCTTTTAGAGTACATTGACTTTTTTGTTTGCTTTGGCAACCAGATTTAGACTCTAAATCCTTGCCTTATGTGGGCAGATATTCCAATATAAGTTTGATTTATAAAGCCTTAAGCTTCGTTTGGTCTTTCCCATGCATGTGCCACTCAAGGACTTGGATGGAGCTTTCCTAAATCTGTTCTCAAAGTCTTGGGACAAAGTTATTCTTGGGAGAGCATTATGGCATTCTCTTTACTAATTCCTCACTTCTCTGAGAAATACACCAGCTCCTAGGTCATTTTTCAATTTCTTCTAGTATGATAAAAAGGTTTCTCTTAGAATACAGTAGAAATAAAGATTTTTTAAAAACTTACTTCACTGTAACAGAGTTCTAAACAACTCAAGCCACCTCTTGGGGGAATATAACAAGGAAAAGGAGACCAGGAATTCCTCAATATTCTCCGGCTGGAAGAGGCTTCTCTTCCTGATCCTCTGACCAGAATGAAAAGATTACTGCTGCATTTTTTGCTGTCTGAACCCATCACACAATTAAAGCCTAAGGTAACCTTGAATTATAACTGATGCTATAGAAGAAAAACATATTGGTCATACACTGCTATACTGGTTCTTCAAATTTTGATCTCTCTTCCCAAGCTAGCCACTATTGTTTATTTTTTTAAGTTACAAGTATACAAGTATTTTCTGTAGTCTGTTCAGTTTTTAGTTGCAATCAGTGGGAGGGTGCTATGCACTAAGTTATGCCCCCCCTTACAGTCATACGTAAAAGTCCTTTCCCCCACTATATTTGGAGATAGGACCTATAACTGAGCAAGTAGAGATAAAGGAGTTCATAAGGGTGAGGCTAGAGACATCAAAGAACTCTCTTTCCACCATGTGAAGACAAAGTGGTAAACTGACCATCTATCTATAAGCCAAGAAAAGAGTCCTTACCAGTAAGTGAATCAGTGTTACCTTGATCTTAGGCTTTCTAGCCTATAGAACTGACAGATAAGTTTATGTTACTTAAACTTCTTAGTCCATGGTATTTCATTACAGCAGCCTAAGCAGATCAAGACAAAGAGTGAGGCTATTAATGTACTTACTCCATCTTAGCAAAGATTCTTATTTAGCTTTCTGGATAGCAACTTTTGAAGGTTATAATGTAGTAAGGTGTACAGTATTTAAAACGATATAAGATAATAGAACCCACGTTGTCAAATAAAGGGTACAATACAAAAATAAGAATTTTTCTTAGGAATATCACTAAAAATAAGAAAAATGTAGTGAAAAAAATTAGAATTCAATAATACATACTAGAGGAAGAAGAAACACCACTTGTACAGAAAGTTTATTACAAACTGACTTGAGGGGCTGGAGCAGTGGCTCAGCAGTTACAGTGCTTGCCTGGCATGCATGAGTACACAAGTTTGAATACCAGCACCACATACACAACAAACTCTTGGAGAACCAAAAGCCATGTAAAAAATTAAATAAAACTGATCCTCCCTCCCTCCCTCTCTCTCCTTCTCTCTCAAAAAAAAAAAAAAAAAAAAGGACTGACTTGAGGGGCTGGAGCAGTGGCTCAGCGGTTTCAGCACTTGCCTGGCATGCACAAGGATTCGGGTTTGAATCCCAGTACCATGTATATACAACGAAGTATTGGAGCAACAAGAGCCATTTAACACTAGATTTAACACTAGAAAAACTACTGATGCAATTCTTCACATTAAAAAATTTAAAGTGGTCGTGGAGCGGTGGCTCAGCAGTTTCGGCATTTGCTTCGCATGCAAAGGGACGTAGGTTTGTACCTCAGCACCACGTACATGACGAGGTGTCGGAGCAACAAAAGCTACATGAAACCTAAATGAAAAATTGATTCTCTCTTTCTCTCTCTCTCCTTATCCCTCTATCTTAAAAAAAAAATTAAAGTGACTTCTGGATCTGGAACAAGATAAAATAGAGGTGCTTTCCTGTTAAATACAACTAAAAACCTTGGATGTAACATATAAAACAAATATAAGATTCTGAAGGTGAAGATAAAAAGTAAGATTGGTGGGGATGGAGTGGTGGCTCAGTGGTTGTGGTGTTTGCCTGGAATGCACACAGACGTGAGTTTGATCCCCAGCACCATGTACATAACTAAGTGTTGGAGTGACTTAAGCCATGAGAAAAACTAAATAAAATTGATTCTCTCTCTCTCTCTAAAAAAAAAAAAAAAAGACTAGCTAAGGACCTCAGAAACGGTGGCAGGCATGACATGGCAGGAAGTTCCCTAGGCCTTTTTTTGCCTCATCTATCCCACCACGCGTTGGACATATCAGCAACCTGTGTCTTCAGTACAGATACAGGAGCAAAAGATTGCCATCTCCTCTTGAGTTTTCTAAATTATATTTGGTGGTGGAGACAAAAATTGTGACACTAGCTGATATGGTACTAAACATATGTATAATAAATATTTGCAATGATTATATTATAAATGGAGAG
The DNA here is from genome assembly GCA_004027875.1 of Aplodontia rufa. Taxonomy (NCBI): domain Eukaryota; kingdom Metazoa; phylum Chordata; class Mammalia; order Rodentia; family Aplodontiidae; genus Aplodontia; species Aplodontia rufa. Next base: position 61,960 of record PVKS010001557.1, on the reverse strand, counting down.
GACAAAGGGCATAAGCTAACTTTTTTCAGATTGAAAAATGAAACTAAGGCTGTGCTAAAATTTTATATAGATGTCTATGTATATTAACAAATACTTTGTACAATTACTAAAAAACCTGCACAAAAAAGATACAAAAACAACAGATAATTCAAAACAAAATTTTAAACAATGTAATTTAACCCACAGAAGACAGAACAAAAGGATATAAACCAAGAAAGGGGGAACAACACAAAACTAAAAAATAAAATGGAAAAATCTACAACATTCACCCATATTTTTGCTCACTGTATTTTTTCTTCTTTCCTGATATCCTAAAAGCTCTTTATTATTTCCTTTCTGCCTAAAGGTTTTTTAACCATTATTTTAGGATAAGTCTGCTGAAAACTAATTCCTTTAATTTTCTTTCATGTGAGAAGGTCTCAATTTTTCTTTAATTTCTGAAAGGAATTCTGTATATTAAATTCTATGTTGACAGTTCTAGTCTTACAGCACTGGAAATATGCTGCACCACTACCTTCTGGGCATCATGGTTTCTGATAAGAAATCTGTTGATATTCAAGCTGTTATTTCACTATAGACTAGGAGTCATTTTTCTATGGTTACTTTAACATGTCTATCTTTAATTCTGAGAGGTTTAGTTGCTTCTAGGCGTGGATTTCTTTGGATTTTTCCTCTTGGGTTTGTTTCGTTTCTTGAATCTGTGTGTTCACGTCTCTTGCCAAGTTCTGGTAATTTTCAGCCATTATTTCAGTAGTTTTTCAGTCTCATCCTTTTTCTCTGCTCCTTTAAGAACTCTGATAACAGAAGTTATCTTCTGTTATAATCCCACAGGTTCCTGATGCTCTGTTCATTTTAAGTCTAATTTCTATGTCTTCATATTAGGAAGACACTGGAATCTCTGCATTACACCCATCCTCAGCTTTCTCTAGCCAACCAATTGCTAAAATTTCCTAAATCTACTAATGCAAACTATATTTTCTATCTTCACAAACTAATTTCTTTTTCTTTCTTTTATCCTGGAATAATCTTAGACCTTAATTTATCAATTTCTTCTTTAAAAAATTCTTTAAGGGGGCTGGAGCTGTGGCTCAGTGGTTACGGTGCTTGCCTGGCATGCGCAAGTACACAGGTTCAAACCCGAGTACCACATACACAATGAAGTGTCAGAACAATGAAAGCCATATGAAAAACTAAACAAAAATTGATATTCTCTCTCTCTCACTGTCCCTCTCTTAAAAAAAAAAAAACCTTTTTAAGGTCAATAAAAATTATATATATCAAATGCAATATATTATTTTGAAACATGCATATATGGTATAGAATGTACATGTACACATGTATAGAATGTAGCTAACACACATTATCTTCCTAACTTAACTTGTTCTGTGCTGCTATAATAGAATACCTATTTATAAAAACCAGAAATTTATTTCTCACAGTTCTGGAGGCTGATAAGTCCAAGGTCAAGGCTCCAGTAGATTTAGTGTCTGATGAGGGTCTAGTCTATGCTTTTCAGGAGCACTCAGAATGTTGTGTCCTCCAGAGAAGAGGAATACCACCCTGACAAAAAGGAGAAAGACCAAAAAAAAAAAAAAAAAAAAAAAAAAAAAAAAAAAAAAAAAAAAAAAAAAAAAAAAAAAGAAAAAGAAAAAAAAAACAAGACAAACTCCTTTTATCAAGCCCTTTTATATGTGCATTAATCCATTTACAAGGGCTTCAATCAGGCACAATCTAAACACACCCAAAAGCCCCATTTTCTAACATCATTGCATTGGAAGCTAAGTTCTCAACACATTATTTTCAGATACAGCATTCTCATCTTGTGATTTCTCTGTGTGTTTGAAAAGAACACACTCTCTTCAAAATCCTCTAATATTGAATGTTTAATTATAGTTATCAGATTTACAATAGATCCTTTGAACTTATTCCTCCTATCTAACTGAAATTTTTCTCCTTTGACCAACACATCCCCAACCACCACCACCTCTTCAGCATTTGGTAATCACCATTTTACCCTCTACTTCTATGAGATCAAATTCTGTAGATCCCACATATACGTGAGATAATACAATATATGTCTTTATATATTTGGTTTATTTCATTTAACATGATGTCCTCCAGGTTCATCCATGTTGTCACAAATGACAGAATTTCCTTCTCTTAAAAGATTGAGGAGTACTCACTCCTTTGTGTGCATATACCACCATTTCTTTATCTGTTCATCTGAGATGAAAACTTACGTAGATTTCATATCTTGGATAACGAGAATAATGCTGCAAATCATATGAGAGTACTAATATCTACTTGACATACTGATTACATTTTTGATGCATATACAGAAGGGGGATTTTTGGATCATAAAGGAGTTCCATTTTCACTTATTTTAAGAACCTCCATACTGTTTTCTACAATGGTTATACTACATTCCCACCAACAGGGCAACAGCATATATCCTTGACAGCACTTGTTATCTTTTGTCTTTCTGACAACAGCCATTCTAACTAGAGTGAGGTGTTGTTTCACTGTGGTTTTGATTTGCATTTTCCTGATGATCTGTGATACTGTGCACCTCTTCATACCTATTGGCCATTTGTTTGTCTTTTTTTGAGAAAAGTCTATGCAAGTCCTTTGCCCATTTTGTGATCAGGTTATTTGTTTTCTTACTATTCAGTTGAGTTTCTTACTATTCTGGATATGAGCTTATCAGATTTATGGTTTACAAATACTTTCTCTCATTCTGTAGGTTTGTCTGTGCTCCGTTGATTGTTTCCTTGGCCACACAGAAACATTTTAGTTTGATCTAATCCCAGGTATCTATTTTTGCTTTTGTTGCCTGTCCTTTTGGGTTCATATTAAAAAGAAATCATTGTTCAGACCAAAGTCATGGAGATATTTTCCTGTATTCTTCTAGTAGCTTCATAGTTCCAGGTCTTACATTTAAATATTTGATCCACTTTAATTTTTGTATATAGTATGATGTAAAGGTTTAATTTCATTCTTCTGCATGTGGATATTCAATTGTGCCAACACTATTTATGCTATCCTTAATGTCTCTGGCTTATTTCATCCAATCTTTATGCTATTCCACTGGTTTATTTGTCCATATTTATGACAGCACCATGCTATTTCAATTATTGTAGCTTTGTAATATAAATTGATGTCAGGCAATCTCCAGTGTTGTTCTTTTTGCTCAAGATTCACTTTGGCTATTCAGGGTCTTTTGTGACTGTATATGAATTTTAGAATTTTCCTATTTCTATGAAAATATCATTGTAATTTTGGTAGACATCGCATTGAATCTGCAGATAGTTTGGGTGATACTAATTTTTTATCCATGTTCAATCTTCTAATCGATGACCATGAGGATAGCTTTCCACTTACATTCATGTGCCGTATAACAAGATTTCAGTCAACAGTAGATCATCTATACCATGATGATCCCATAAATTATACTGTCTAGTGATGTTGTAGACATATTATTTTGTATAAATACACTCTATGATGTTTGCACAATGATGAAATCACTTAACAACGCATTTCTCAGAACGTATCTCCATCCTTAAGCAACTTATTACCACACTTGGATTTTTCATAGCCATCTTACCCATCTCTGAAGAGAATGACAAAGGAAATAATATTGCATTTATCCCTATCAAACTTCAGCTCAGGCAAACTAATTTAGAGAACAAAAACATAAGAGACAAACAAATATCAAACTTTTAAAAAGCCTTGAGATTTTACATGACCTTGATTTCAATGTGCAACAAACATGTGAGGTGGAAATGAAAACAAAAATCAATATAATCTTAAATTCTGAATAATAGTTTAACCTATCTGAAGCTTTTTATTTTCATTTGACAGCTCTGAGCATCAGATTTTAAGATAAATCAGTGATAAGCCAGAAGACCACATTCCAGAAGATCAAAGGAACTAGGGATATCTTACCTGGGAGAAAGAAAAAGAGCAACTGAGGAAAATATTAATCTCTTAACGTTTATTAAGCACATTTTTTTTAAAAAGTAGCAGAAAGAAATAGATCAAAGCACAGTAAGATAGGCTGGTTTTGTATACATAAGAATTTGCTAACAATTTGAACTGTCCAAAAAATATTATGGACTACTTCAATAAGTTCCCAGAGACCAGAAATGGTAAAACAAGAAACTCTACATCCACCAGTTAGAAATATTGTTGAGTGGGGGCTGGAGCAATGGATCAGCAGTTAAGGTGCTTGCCTGGAATGCTCAAGGATGCAAGTTCAAACGCTAGCACCACCATGTACACAACTAACTGATGGAGCAACAAAAGTCACATGAAAAACTAAACTTGATTCTCTCTTTCTCCCTCTCTCACTGTCCCTCTCTCTTTAAAAAAAAAAAAAAAGAAAGAAATATTGTTGAATGGATTATCTCAGTGGGAGACAGAGGGGGTACAGAACAAAGTTTCTTAATATGGGATCCTTGACGCTACCTGAAGTGGTGCCATGGAGTTGTGATGGAAGGTGCAGTTATTGCCAAGCAGGCAAAATGCCTAAGTTCTCTGCCCTGGCTTCAAAGAAACATTCTATTTATATAATTCCCAGCTTCTGCAGTGGCTTTTAGTGGATGTGGAGGTCAAACAAAAAAAAATTATGTCTTAAATAAATAAATGTTCAAAATACTGAATTGAAGAACCTGAACTGAGGTCTCTTCCATCTTTAATATTCTGTGGTTAATCCCTACTTCTCAGAATTATTCCAGAAAAAGACCATCATCTTATTGAGGAATTACTGCAAATAAGATTAATGTGTATGGTTTTAAAATCCCCCTTTTCTCCAATAATGGATCTTTCAGAGTGAATTAAGTAGATATTGTGTCATTAATTCTCTCTGCCTGTGTCTCTCAGCCTACATTGGGTCTGAGGAAGATTTTATATTTCTCTTGAAAAACTTCATGCTTGAACCAAATGTCCTTTACTTTAAAAATAAGCAGTAGATGTAGAAAAATAAATCTTACAATCTCATGAAACTATACATTTCTACTTTTAAAATAAAAATTTTTAAATAAAAATTTGGAAAATTTTAAAACTAAATTTTAAGTGAGTACAGTGTGTACTATCAAATTTCATATAACCTATTCAAATGTAAAAGAAATCGTAATATATTAGAAAATAAAAAATGGAAAATAATATATAAAAGTTCCAGACACTTGAGTCTTTAAAATAATTCATATTAAAAATCAAACATGATTTCATGATTCATACCAATCACACTGACCACAATAGTCAATTTACAGGAACTTTTTTAAAAGTTGTTTTTAATTACTGATCTTATCTAGCCTACAAAATTAATACAAATCTTACTGTATCAGCTTTCTTACTGTCTTATTCACACTAGCAGAATTTTTATGAATGAATTAACCAGGAACTGAATTTTCATTATAGTATTTTAAGAAGCAACACTAACAGATGTGAATGTTTAAAAGTAATTCTGAAGATTCAGTGTCTGTATTTTGCTGAGGCACAACTCCGAAGACAGCAGTCCGGTGTGTGGGAGAAGTCCACTTACATGGGAGTAACTCTGCCCAATCACTCAACAAGGGAAACTCAGCCTGGCCTTATTTTTTGTTAATAATTTTCTACACATTTCTTGCGTAGAAAATGTATACTAACTGTATACTAAAGTGTCTGCTAAATGTATACCAAATCAAAGGAACATGGGTCTTAAGATGAAAAGCTTGTGAACAGTAAGGCACACTAGAGTCTCCTGTATTCTATGTGGTTCTTGGTCAGGTACTATTTATAAATTTATATATACAGTTTAAAATATGATCATCACACAATACAGTACCCCTGACAATACCTCAAAATACTTCCATATTTTTTGCTTTCATAAAACACATTTTTTATAAAAAAGGCAATATAAGAATGAAAGAAAACTGGAAAAACAATGAACTGCAAAAACACTTCAAGATGTACAATAATCAACTAACAAGAAAAGCATCAATATCAATAACTTCATAGACACCATTTTAACTGCATAAGGCTAACTAAATTCAAAATATTTTTTCTCTCATGTGAATTCAATCCTTTGCTCTGGGCACACAGGATAGCTCAAACGATCTAAATGTTTAGTAAAACTCAGATGCTGTCAGCATCAAAAGGTACTGAATAGAATTAGCTTTCAGATTATACTTGAGAATTTCTCATAAATTTTAGTACCCAAGTAGATGCTATTACAAATTTAAAACTATTCCATTAAAACTATGAAGATAATACAAACTTAAGAGAAAACATAATGATCAAGCTTTCTTTTGAAGACTACATAATGGAATTAATATAATAAAGTTATTATTAGTGAAATTTATACTATATAATCCTTGATTTTTATCAACCATATTTTTACTTTTTAAGTTGTAGGTGGACAGAATACCTTTATTTTTTTTATTTAATTTTATGCAGTGCTAAAGATTAAACCCAGTGCCTCACATGTGCCAGGCAAGCACTCTGCCACTGAGCTACAACTCCAGCCCCAATCAAGTATATATTTTTAATTTAAAAAAATTTTAAATTCAGAGAAAACATAGCTCCCATGTTCCCTTAAATTTAAGAGATTTATATTATGATATAAATATACTTATTGATTAAAAGAAAATTGAATCTCTTATACATCTTTTTTAACTCACTCACTGCCAAAAAATTTTCAAAGATTCAAAGATTTCAAAGATGCTAAGGGCTGGAATGGTAGCTCAGTGGTTACAGTGCTTGCTTGGCATGAATTAGGACATGGGTTCGAAGCCCAGCACACATACACAACAAAGTGTCGGAGCAACAAAGGCCACATGAAAAACTAAATAAAATTAATTCTTTCTCCCGCTCTCTCTCACTGTCCCTCTCTTTAAAAGAAAAACAAAAAAAGGAAAAAAAACAAGTAGCAGTAGTTAGGCTGGAGTGGTGACTCAGCAGTTACAGTACATACCTGGCATGCACAAGGACCCAGGTTCAAACCCCAGCACTACCTACATACACAACTAAGTGTCAGAAAAACAGAACCCAGAGGAAAAACTAAAACTGATTCTCTCTTTCATTCTCTCTTACCCTCTCCCTCTCTCTCTTAAAAAGAAGAAGTAGATACTATGCAATCAAAATGCCTGGAAGGCTTCTTTTGTAAATTGACTAAAATATTATCTGGTAACCTCTGGATGGGCTATCATTTAATTGAAGCTTTTATTATTACTTTTACAAAATGACTTTATTCTTGAATGTAACAACAAATGCACTTAACATTTTTAATGCATCAAGATAAGCATAGAGTAGGGGATAGAGATGCTTTTCTAGAGACACAGGCCAAAAGTTAGGCATTGTGAAAGCAGCTTTATGTTTCTGAAGATGTAGCATGGCCACAATGTAAATCATACCTCACTGTATGATTTCTAAAATTTCAAGATTTTTTTTTAAACCACTGAGGAGAATAAACAATACATGAATACTATTACCTTTTAGTCGGTGACTTAGAATCTGTTCCAAAATAGCTGCAAAATTGTTAAATTCAGGAGAAGAATCATCAATTGTCTCAAAGCAGGAACGATCAATCAAAGTCTTCACAGAAAACCTATGCAAAAAAAATAATTGTTGCTTTTAGGCAGAGTTACTTCATTCACCATATAAATATGAAAAAATGGGAGGCAGGCAATTTTAGGAAGAATTACAGAAATATATTATAAGCTTATGTATTCTGAAAATCCTATTTATTCAAATACACTCTGCAAATAGAAAAATTTACACAAAAACCAAGCTTTTCACTTATATACTTAATATCTGCTATGGTCTGAATGTGTACCTTCCTCAGATTCATATGTTGCTACCTAAACCCCAATGCAATAGTAGTACCAAGAGGAGGGGCTTCTGGAAGGTGGTACTCTTTTATTTGCATTCTTACAGAACTGGTCCAAGGAAGCTTGCTTCCATTTTATGCTCAGTAAAGACATATAGAAGGCACCAAATAGGAGCACTGGCCCTTACCAAACAATGAATCTGGTGACACTGATCATGGTACCTCAAAACTGAGAAATACAGGCATATTGTTTATAAGTTCCCAGTCCAAGGTATTTTGGCATAGCAGCCTAAAAAGTTTAAGATACTTACCTATTCACCACACTAAGACTTAGAATTACTCTTTGTTTTTACAGCCATTAAATCAGAAACAAAATATGATCTAAACTATTAGTTTCAAAATACTCAACAGCCAAAATTTACTATGGTAAATTAACTTGTGAATCTTCAACTTTATGATGGTGTAAAAGTATACCCACACAACCATTTTGGTTTTCACTTTCAGTACAGTATTAAATAAATTAAATGAGCTATTCAACACTTCATTATAAAATAGGAGTTTGTCCAACTGCATACAAAAGTAAATGTTCTAACCATTTTTAAGGTAGATGAGGCTAAGCTACAATGTTTTGTAGGTTAGGTATTTTAAACATATTTTGACTTATAGTACTTTTTTTTTTTTTAGAAAGAGAGAGGCAGAGTGAGAGAGAAAAAATTTTATTTAGTTTTTCATAGACTTTCTTTGCTTGGACACTTCATTTCATACATGGTGCTGGGGTTTGTACCTGTATACTCGAGCATGCAAGGCAAGTGCCGTAACTGCTGAGCCACGGCTCCAGCCCCTTGACTTGTAATACTTTAATTATATAATGGGGTTTATTGGGGCATAACCCCATTTTAAGTCAAGAAGCATCTGAACATGTAAGAAATTTGATTTTTGGAATCAAGAGTTTCTGAGCACAAAATAGAATAAAACAGGATATGGGCATTCATTAATTGTGAAGCCAGTTTTTTAATAAGCTGTAGACAGGGAAACTTGCAAGTCTATAAAAAAATACTAATTGGCCTTCTTATCAGAAACATCCTTTGTATTTTTTTCTTTTTTCTTGTTTGTTTGTTTTATTTTGTTTCTGTCCAGGGATTGTACCCAGTTGCACTAAACCACTGAGTCAAAGCCCCAGATTTTTAAATTTTGAAACAGGGTTTCACTAAATTCCTTATGGCCTAAGTTCCTGAGGCGGGCTTTGAATTTATAATCCTCTTATCTCAGCCTCCCAAATCTCTGGGATTATAGGTGTGAGTCACCATGCCTTGCTCCTTTCATTTTTATTTTTTAAAGAGAGAGAGGGACTGTGAGAGAGAAAGAAAGAATCAATTTTATTTAGTTTTTCATGTGGCTTTTGTTGCTCTGACACTTTGTTGTGTATGTGGTGCTGGGGTTCAAACCCTAGTCCTCGCACATGCCAGGCAAGCGCCTTCACCACTGAGCCACCGCTCCAGACCCTCCCTTTTATTTTTGACTGCCAAAGATCAATGAATTTTCCAAGTCTCAGCTCAAATGCTATCTCTTCAATGAAAAAGTATCTGCCCGCATATTCCTTGCTCCTATGATTTTGTTTGCATTTCCTTTAAGGGATAATTACAGTTTAACTTAAACCCATCACTTGTCCTGACCATCCCTATCTTATAGAGTATAAATTCCTCCAGGGCAGAAACATACCATAGCATGCTGGTATTCCTCAGTATCCTAGACAATGTCTTCAACATTGTACTCAATAAGTACTTGTTGATTTATTTGTAAATTCGATTTTGAAAGAATGGCAAAGAAATGTTCAAATGCCTACCAATATCATGGCAAGAAAAACAAAGTTTGCTTTTTAACATGTAAAGATTCGCATACTCATCACCAAAATCAGGATACAAAGCATTGTGACCTCTAATAATTCCTTTGCCTGTCCCTTTATAGCTATGTCATTCAAAGGAAGATAGATAAGTGCCCAAAACAAAAGTGGGGAATGAAGAGAAGGGGGTAACTATGTCAGAATCAATTTTATTTTTTCATCTGGTTTCTTTGTTTTTCTGACACTTACCTGTGTATGTGGTGCTGGGGTTTAAACTTGGGTCCTTGCACATCTTTGACAAGCGTTCTTACCTCTGAGCCACCACTGCAGCCCCAGAAGAGGGTAACTATAAAAACTATTAAATTTCCCTATAGAAGATAGTATGTGCATGATAAAAACCTAAGATGGTGAATTTCAAGCACTAAATTACTTTTAACTCAACATGTGACTAAAAAACCAAAACAAAACCAAAGTCCAAATACCCCAAAGTATATTAGACACAACTTCTGTTATTTCTAAGTATAAAGACAGTTTGGGCAAGAAAGCACTTTAAATAATCTCTATTATGTGAAGGTTAATAATAAAGAAAAATATTATTCCCTAGCTTTGCTTGAGCATATGTATTTTGCTCTTCCCGTGCCAACACAAACCAAAACACACACACAAAAAAGAAGGCAAATCAGTTCCTCAGAGTCCATGTTTTACTTCCAACTATTTAAATGTTCCCACTCAAAACTTAGTGTTCTAAAGTCACGTAGCTAGCTCTGTTTAGCCAGAGTAATGACCATCTTTCTGCTGTACCACAGTAACTAAGATGTGCTACACAAACCAAACCTGTAAAAAGAATTTCAGTATATTTTAAAAATATCACACAGTTGTTGAACTATTTCCTGATAATGATGACATTAATATTAGCCATCTATTTCTTGAAAAGGAATGATTTTTTAAAAATTTAATGACAATTTGATGAATATCTAAAAATACCAAATCAAGAGCAAGCAATAGCTTTTATAAGAAATAACAAATTAGCATAAGTGACATCATTAAATTTCTGAAATAATTTTTGAAATGTCTACTTAAAAATATTTTCTATCTTCAATGTTCAAAGGAAATTTTTGTTAATTAGAAATAAAAATTATGACTAAAACCTTCAAACCTCAAAAAAATGTGAACTATGCTTACCCTTTTGATAACACAGAGAAATGAATTACCAAAACTATACTCAAAAGATGCTTATTATGAGTATATTAAATTAAATCACTCCATAGTTTTATAACATAACCATAACTAAAAATAACTTAAAAATATGAAAATAACAAAATCAAAAATAAACCTGATGGGCTGGGGCATTGGATCTGTGGTTGAAGTGCTTGCCTAGCAAGCACAAGGACCTGGGTTCAAAGCTCAGCACCACATACACAACTAAGTGTTGGAGAAACAAAGGCTAGATGAAAAACTAAATAAAACTGATTCATTCTCTCTCTCTCTCAAATAAATAAATAAAGCTGAGCGTGGTGGCACATGCCTGTAATCCAGGCAACTCAGGAACTAAGGCAGGAGGATCAAAAGTGCAAATTCAGATTCAGCTACTTAGCGAGGCCCTAACCAATTTAGCAAGACCCTGTCTCAAAATAAAAAATAAAAATGGGCTAGGGATGTAGGTAAATGGTTAAGCGCTCCTGGGTTCAATGCCCAGTATAAATGTGTGAATGAATGAACGAATACTTTATGTTTTATTGAAAAGAAACTATTTCAAAACTAGAAATCTACCTGCCATGTACTAGTAATATATACATATACACTCACATACATAGAGTAGGAAAAAATTTAATGAATCTGAAGATAATAAGTAAAGCACATAAAAGCATCTAGAATTATCACATTTCAAAGTGGCTTGAAAAATTTAGTTAATAATAAGACTTTTTTAATAGACCGTAAATATTCAAATTCTGAGACAAGTTCTTTCTACTATTTCAACTCCAACTCATAGAATTCTTTACAATATATCCTTGTAATTAGTAGAGTTAACTTTTCTCTGCTATTAAAATTATAGCCATCTCAAGAATTAACAAGATGATTACTGGAAAGAAATATGACACAAATAACAGCAGAACAGTGACTACAGGTGATAAGGGTTTGTTCAATGAAAGGCTTATTTTCTTTCTCAGATTATATTTACATCAGAAACTAAAAAAATTTTAGAATTATGTGCCTTCTTTTTGAAAATATAATGCAAGTTAAGAATTCCCAACCATCTTCTTTATTTTTTTTTTTAAGAGAGAGGGACAGTAAGAGAGAGAGAAAGAAAATCAATTTTATTTAGTTTTTCATATGGCTTTCATTGCTCCAAGCCTTCGGTGTGTACGTGGTGCTGGGATTTGCACACGCCAGGCAAGCACCTTAACTGCTGAGCCACCGCTCCAGCCCCATGTTTATTTTTCACTTTATTTTTTCTATAATCTATTTAAAATATTTTAAAATGAGAAAAAAATACTTTAATGTATCCTTTTGGCAGAGTTCTACAGACTGTTTTGTCCATAGACCAAATTCAATTATTTGCCTATTTCTGTAACCGAATGTTTGTGGAACAACAAGAAGTCCCAATCACATTTCCTTGAGTATGTACCCTGAAATTCCAAAGTCTCCATCTATTTCACTTAAAAATATCTTTACCTAATATAAAAATTAACTTGGAAGACAGAGAAAGCAAGAAGTATTAGTATATTTTAAAACACTTTCCCCACCTGTAGCTTCAGAATTTCTTTCAAAAGAGAATTATTCACCTGGGTACATTAAGAATAATATCCTAGAGTTGGAGCAGTGGCAGCACTTGCCTGGTATGCACAAGTATTCTGGTTCGAACCCCAGCACCATGTGCACAACAAGGTGTCGGCGCAATGAAAGTCACATGTAAAACTAAATTTAAGAAATTGATTCTCTCTTTCTCTCTCAGTGTCCCTCTCTCTTAAAAAAAAAAATTAAAGAAAAAAAAGAATGATATACTGTATTAACATCTTGTCAGGAAATTGCCCAACTTGAAAACTAACATTAGAAGCACAATCCTAAATAACAGCAAATAAAATTTTTCAAAAAATTTTTTTCCTAAAATTAGAAATCAAACCAAGAAAATACTTGATCTTAAATTTAATTAACTGATTTGGTCTTAATATGTAAGAACTCCCAACTCTTTTAATAAAGAATAGTTTAAGCTGGATATGGTATAGTTCTAGCTACTTGAAAAGCAGGAGAATCAGTTGGGCCCACAAGTTTGTGACCAGCTTAGAGAACAGTAAGATGACGTATCAAAAAATATATATATATATATTTTACACATGGATCACATATCTGTTTTGAACCCAACTGTTCTTTATCCAATGTCAAATTAAAAAATAAAAATATTCAAATAGAATACCCTAAGTGAACCACACAGGAAACTACACTTCAAAGCAGCAGCTGAGCAATATAAAGAATAGAGGCTTATATTAACACCTGACTCTACTATTGTCCAGAACTTGTCAAGATACCAAACTCAGGTTCCTCACTAACGAATTATCTAATTATTGTGAAGAAAAGTACAGCATACGCAAGGCAGTGAATTTAGCATAGTATTAGCTTATATAAAAACTATTATGAGTTTGCACACATACCCTTTATTTCCAGATTATCATCACTATACTTAACATTTTTTTTCATTTCAAGAGGTCTTTCATCTTTTTTTTTTTAAATTCATTCAACATAGTCTTTACATATTGGAGGGAATCATTGTTACATATTCAGGCATATATGGATATTGACAACATAAATTAAGGCTAATCCTAGTCCAGGATCTCCCTCCTTCAACCACTCCCTGCTCCCATGTCTCCCCTGCTTTGCCCCAACATTATAGATAGAACTAAGCCTATACATGTATGTTAATTTTTTAATTTTCTGATCCTCTCTGCTCACCTATGTGTAGTTGGGCTTTTCATGGGAGTCAAGGGTTCCCAGCTGCATTGATAACAACCCTAATCCCTCCCCCCAGTTGCACTGATAATTCCCCTAATCCCTCTCTCCCCTCCTTTCTCCCCCCAGCTTCATAGTTATAGTTCCCCCTGCTTATGTGAGAACTCACCTATGTTGAGTTTATTTTGAGCTTAATTAACTTTCAATCTTAGATTTTACTCTAGCTTCCACATATGAGAGGAAACATTCAGCCCTTGAGTCTCTGAGTTTGGAATATTTCACTCAGCATAATTTTTTCCATCTCCATCCATTTGGCTTCAAATGTCATGACATTGTTCTAAAAGCAGAGTAGAACTTCATTGCATATGTGTACCACAGTTTTTTAATCCATTCATCCAGTGAGGGGGCATCTGAGTTGGTTCCACAGTTTAGCTATAGTAAACTGAGCTGCTATAAACATTGATGTAGCTGTGTCTCTGTAGTATGCTGATTCTAACTCTTTTGGGAAAATACCCAGGAGTAGCATAGGTGGATCATAAGGTGGTTCCATCCCTGGTTTTTTGAGGAGTCCCCATACTGCTTTCCAGAGTGGCTGTACAAACTTGCAGTGCCACCAACAGTGTGATATGTTCCTTTCTTCCCACAACCACTCCAGCATTTGTTATTGTTCATATTCTTCATTTTTGCCACTCTGACAGGAGTGAGGTGGAATCTCAGTGAAGTTTTGATTTGCCTTTCTCTGACTGCTAGTGATGCAGAACATTTTCTCATATATTTATGGGCTTTTTGGACTTCCTCTGTTGAGAAGTTTCTATTTAGTTCCCTAGCCCAATTATTGATCGGATTATTTGTGGTTTTGGTGTTCAGTTTTCTGAGTTCTTTGTATATTCTGGATATTAGCCCTCTGTCTGAGATGTAGCAGGCAAAGATTTTCTCCCATACTGTAGGTTCTCTCCTGACATTCTTGACTAATTCTTTAGCTGTGCAGAAACTTTTCAGTTTAATGGCATCCCACTCATTTATTCTTGGCTTTAATTCTTGTGCTATGGGAATCTTGTTAAGGAAGGCAGTGCCTACACCGATGTTGTGGAGTATTGATCCTATTTTTTATTCGAGCTACACTTAACATTTAAGCATTAGGAAAAACACAGGAATTGAATAAATTGATCATTTTAAAAAACAATCATGGAGGCTGGAGCAGTGCTCAGCAGTTACAGCATTTGCCTGGCTTCAAATCCCAGCACCCATGTAAAAAACTAAGTGTCAGGGGAATGAAAGCCATGTAAACAAATCAATAAAAATTGATTCTGTCTTTCACTGTCCTTCTCTCTTTAAAAAAAAAAGCAATCATGAGCCGAGTGGTGGCACATACCTTTAATTCCAGCAACTCGAGAGGATGACAGAGGAGGATTGTGAGTTCAAAGCCAGTCTTGGCAACTTAGCAAGGTCCTAAGCAACTTAGGAGACCTTGCCTCAAGCAAAGAAAAAAAAAAAAAAAAAGCAAAAGCTATCATGGATTATCAACACGAAAAATATTAAGAAAATGAAGGTTCCCTTCGTGGGTCAAATGCACACATGCACACACATGTGCACACACAAAGATCCAGGTGACCTGTATCACAGACACTCAAGGCATCACAGTATAAAAGGAAAAGCATATGCTTTTAAGGCAGAGATTTATGTCTGAATTTTTGCAATGTTAGTCTTAACTATAAAATAAATCTGATTTTTTAAAAAAAATTGTTAGAATCTCCATTATTATTCATAAAAGCTCAAGCTAGGATTTTTCCTCAAAACAACATTCTCCTTATATAGCTGAATACATTTTCTTCTGATATTAGACAATGATGTTTTTAATGGGTTTTTAAAAACAGAATTTAAAAAATTTTAATATTAATTTTGAGACAAGATTTGGAACATAATAGAAAATTTCATTTTATAATTTCAAATATTAAAAGAGATTTTAAAACCTCAAAATCAAACGTTAAACTTGAAAATTTGGGGGATACTGTTTCCCTGTCCTTTGTATAATCATCACAACTGGAGAAATTAGACAAAAAATCATTTTGCTTATTGTTATGAAAACAACAAAATTGCACATTATACACATCTATTTTTATAAAATACTTTCAAAACAGTATATTTTTTGAAATCCTTATGTATTTTTCTGAAAAAATAATATATTTTTTGAGATAGAGGTTTCACTATGTTGCCTAGGTTGACCCTGAACTCTTGATCCTCCTGCCTCAGCCTCCTGAGTACCTGAGATTTTAAGTACAGGCCACCATACCTTGCTGAAATGCTGGGGGCTTTTTTGTGTTTTTTTGTTTATTTTTTAATTTTGTTTTTTTAAAAAAGAGAGAGAGAGAGAACCATTTTTTATTGAGTTTTTTCACACGGCTTTTGTTGCTCCAACACTTAGTAGTATACATGGGTGCTGGGGTTTGAATTCGTGTACTTGCACATGCCAGGCAAGCACCATAACCCCCGAACCACCACTCCAGCCCTGAAATGCTGTTTTTAAAACAGACAATAAAGTAGCTTACTTTGGGAAAGTAAACATTTAAAAAATTAATTTCACTTGACCTTCACTTTTCTATTGTTTTTATTCAAACCCTGGAAGAGACAAATTTTTCATCTTTCATTTCCAAATTAAATTTTAATTAGAATAATTCCATTCAAAGTAAATTCCACTGCTGAAATCACTATTATGCACCACAGTGACTTTTTTTTCAAGAGAGAGGGACAGTGACAGAGAGAGAAAAAGAGAACCAATTTTATTTAGTTTTTCATGTGGCATTTGTTGGTCCAACACTTTGTTGTGTACATAGTGCTGGGGTTTGAACTCACGTCCTCGCATGTGCCAGGCAAGCGCCATAACTGTTATGCCACCACAGATCCAGCCCCATCACAGTGACTTTTTAGAAATTAGTACAAATGGTTTTTAAATTTAGTCTTCAAACATGGTTTGTAAATGTCCACCACTATTAGTCTTTACTTATTAGAATTACGCATTTGATAAGCATGGCTACTATGTAATAGATGCTGTAAATAAAATAGATGGTGAATAAAATATGATTCCTGTACTTTAAAAAATTCACATTCTAGAAGAGAAAAGATCATAACTAGATTATAGTATAATGAGTGTTTTATTTATTTTTAGAACTAGGAAATGCATGAGATTGTTTATGGGGGTATATAAAATACAATCAGTTGACTAGTATAAATTAAACCTGGAGAGAAAATGAAAATAACCTCCACTTCCAGTAGGATGGAATAGACAGTGATATACCAGCACTACCACAGAGTACAACCAGAAATACGGGGGAAGAGCAGTGTACAGAAATCATTTGCTTGAAGGCTGCAGAGAGCTGCTGAAACACTAAGAATTGGGAGAGGCTAAGACTCCTGAGTAGGGAAAGTTCAAAGAAGTTACTTGACTTTTATAGCACTTTTACCCAGGAATGTCTGCAAATTCTGAATGCTAGTAGGGTCTGGTAAACACAGAAAGCTGGTGATAGGGATAGAAATCCAGAAAAGCTTTTGAAGTAGATTTGGGAAGGCCTTAAACACTTTTTTTCTGAGGCTTGTGTGGTACAAGAAGCTTGTGGATGTACATGAAACTAAAATCCTAATGAGAAAGCTTCTGAAAAACCCAACAGAAGTATTTGGTAGTTCAGGAAGACAAAGTAATAGTTCAGGACTTGCTTGAGGAAGAGTGCTAAAAAAAAAAAAAAAAAATGTCAAATCTAGGCTGAGAACCCTAGAGGTCCAAGGGCAAACAACAGGTTGTGAAAGACTCATCAGAGTTGAATCCCACAACTGACTGGATGGAGATCAGCTATACTCTGTCTTCTGGAGGGAAAAAAAAAAAAACACCAGTAAAAGAAAGTTAGTACTACCTTAAACTACTAGCAAGGGTGCTAGTGTGCTTCTGGCCTTTTTTTTTTTTTAATTGGGCATTAAATCCAGGGGTGCATTACCAATGAGCCATATCCCCATCCCTTTTTATTTTGAGACAGGGTCTTGCTAAGTTGCTGAGTCTGTCCTTGAGCTTGTGATCCTCCTGCCTCAGGCTCTTTAACTGGGTAGGCCATGATTTCCTAAAACTGAATAATAGTGTATTCTATCGGTTTGCTCCACTGTGGTCTCCTCCATTGTGTATTATGTTCTTATAAACACTTCAACACTTAATAATTGACAACAGCATTAACACAAACAGCTCTGCAACACTGTGACCTGACAAGAACAATTTAGAGAAGGAAAAGTTTATTTTCCTTCACAGTTTTAGAGGTTTAGTCTATGATTGGCCAACTCCCTAGCTCTGGGTCCAAGGTGAGGAATAACATGATGACAGAGGGGCGTAGTGGAGGGAAGCAGCTCCAGACAGGACAATCAGAAGCCAAGAGAGAGCTCTGCTTACCAGGGAAAAACATAAACCCCAAAGGTATACTTCTAGTGATCTATTTCCTCTAATCACACTCTACCTGCCTATATTTACTGCCCAGTTAATCCATTTCAGATTAGTCCACCGAGTAGTCACATTTCTGATACGCTAATCATTTCACCTCTGAAAATTCTTGCCTTGTGCAACATAGAAGTTTTTGGAGGACACCTCATACTTAACCATAACATCATAATATGACTGAACAAAGTAACAAAAATTCTAAAGAAAAAATTAATGTCTATTACATGGCATTAAAAAAATTCTAGATATGCCATGATATCAGATGACATGAAAAAAGAAAGAAAAGACCAAGAGGGAGGGGAGAAAAGCAGGTGTATAAATGATCCAAAGATTCTAAATTAATAGCAATAACTTGAAAATAACTATGGTTGATACATTTTAGAAAATAATACATGAAAGGGTAGTTCTTTTTATCAGAGGATAAAGAATCATGTACAAATTCTAGAAACTACCTGAAATCAAAAACTCATACACTGATTAAATAGTACAGTAGATACAATAGAAGAAAATATTAATAAACTGGAAAGAGAAAACAGTGTGTATATCATATAAACTGGAAGAATAAAGAGAAAATAGACTAAAAATACAAAAAGAAAATGAATTAAATGAGGCCTGGTAAAGTTTAACATGAATATAATTGGAGAATAAGAAGATAATGGCTAAAGTTCTTCCAAAACTTATGGAAGAAAAATGGAAAGGGTAAATTTGCATTTCTTAAATATCAAGCATAAAATATAATATAATAAAATAATCTTGTAGAATTTAAAATACATGTAGGTTTTTAAAGTTTGTTTTAGGATGAGAGAAAATAAACGGTACTAACACTATTGGAGAAGCAGTAAAAGCCACCATTTTAATTAGCATACAATAAATCCAGGGTAACTTCCAAAACAATAGAAATTGAACATATACATAGAAACAAAAAAGAACATAAAACTAACAAATTCAGAGTGAAAAAATTGGAATAGTGGAATGGATAGAACTACATAAATATTTTATTAATATATAAGAGTGCAAGAAAAAAGTGGGTGTAAGCCAAATATTAATAGATTTAAATCCAAATAAAATAATAACAACATTAAATGTAAATGAGCTACATAACCTAAATAAAAGACTAAGATTATCAGGCTATATAATGCAAAATTCAATTCTATCTTGCCTATAGGAAAATCTGTAAGCATCCAAAAAGTAAAGAGATGGAAAAGATATAATGCAAATACTAAAAGAAGACTGTTTTAACTATATTAACTACAGACAAAATAGAATTTAAGGGCAGTAACATTATTAAAGATACAAAGGGGGGGCTGGAGCGGTGGCTCGGTGGTTATGGCACTTGCCCTGCATGCGCAAGTACGCGGGTTCAAACCCCAGCTCCATGTACACAATGAAGTGTCTGAGCAACAAAAGTCCAAGAAAAACTAAATAAAATCGATTCTCTCTCTCTCTCTCTCTCACTGTCCCTCTCTCTTTAAAAAAAAAAAAAAAAAGATACAAAGGGAGAGTTCCTGAAGACAAAGTAATCAAACTACAAGGCAGAGATCACAAATTTAAACTGCATACTACTGATAATACAACAAGAAAATATCTACAGCAAAAAAGTCACAAATACAGGAAGAACAAACAGATCCACCCTCACAGAGGTAGACTTTAATTCATCTTTATCAATACATATTCAAAAATCTAGTAAGGATAGAAAAGATATGAATAACACAATGAACACAGTAGGCCTAATTGGCATGTATGAAATATGCAAACAATGACAGAACATCCATTTTTTTCCAAATGCACAAAAAACATTTACTGAAATTAACTATATGCTGCATCACAAAGCAAGCATCAATGAAATTTCAAACGCTTAAAACCTTGCAGAATATGTTTTCTGCACAAAATAGTTAAATTAAAAATCAATCATTAAAAGATAACTAGAGTTAGAAGGCCTTCAACCTTTGGAAAGTATATTTTCAAATAACCCATGAGTAGAAAATTAATAAAGCCAAATGTTCATTCTTTGAAGAAATTAATAAAATTGATAAAGTCCTAGCCAAAAAAATAAAATAAAATAAGGAAGACACAAATTACCAGTATTAGGAAACAGAAATGGTAAAAACTTACTAAAACTGATATTAGAAGAAACAGGAAATTTGAATCCACCTGTATTAAATAAACTGAACTGTTACTAAAAGATTTTTCACAAAGACAATTTACACTTCAATTTGCTTCTCTAGTGAAATATTTAAGAAAGAAATAATATCAATCTTCTATAAACTTTTTTACAGAACAGAAAGAAAAACATTTCCCAACTTGCTTTATAAGGCAAGATAATCTTAAAGATGAAACCAGGGACAAACATTGTAAGAAAGAACAGAGACCAAACTCTCCCATGAATAAATGTGCAAAAATCCCAACTGAACACAAAGATATTGCAAAAAAGAAAACAAATCACAACTGAATGTTTTTTTAATTTCAGAGTGGTTTAATATGAAAAGTTAATTCATATGCTTCACTGTATGAACAGAAAGAAACTGACAGCAATTATGTATATCATGATAGAAAAAGAATTTGATAATGTAGTATTCTGTATCCACTTACGCTAAAAATTCTTAGCAATTCAGAAATATAAGGAAACTAAGAAAAACTTGCTCAAATGCCTACTTAATCATAAATATTTTGAATGGTTTCTGCAACACCGTATTAGTGGTCTTAATCAATGCAGTAAGAAGACAAGAAAGGCATAAAGATTGAAAAACGAAGAATTAAAATAAGCAGATGACAAGAGTTATGTCAAATTTTTTTTAGAAAACTGTAAGAATTAATAAGTGAACCTGGTAAGATTACTAGACATAAGACCAATATTTTAAAAGGTTGATTTCAGGGGCTGGAGCGGTGGCTCAGCGGTTACAACACTTGCGTGGCATGCCCAAGTACGGGAGTTCAAACCCCAGCACTACATACGCAACAAAGTCCGGAGCAAGGAAAGCCACATGAAAAATTAAATAAAATTGATTCTCTCTTTTTAAAAAAAAGGGCAATTTTATGTGCATATACTGGAAAAAATACTTTTTGATGGTTTGTCATAAAATATATATCAAGCATGCCAGAATAAATTTGATGTGTTCACATATTCAAAATTATAAAATATTTCTAAGAAATAATTCAGAATATTCAAATATATGAAGGCAAGTATTATGTTCATGGATTGTATATAAGTCTTAGTGTTATAAAGGTGACAATTTTCAAAAAATTAATTTATATGATCAACGCAAGCTAATAAAAATCCCAGAAAAAATTTTAATGGAAACTGACACACGGATTCTATAATTAAGTTTGCAAAAGACCAACAATAGCCAAGATGATTTTAGTTTGCAAAAGGCCAACAACAGCCAAGATGACCTTTAAAAATGAGGCTAGAAAGCTTACATTATTAAACATCAAGACATTATAAGGTTAGAGTGATTAAGCTAGTGTGACACTGGTTCAAAGATAAATAACTAATGGAATAGAAGACAATTCAGAAACAAATGTACAATGATCCAGTCACCTGACTTAACATAAATGTCCCACTTGAGGGTAATGAGAAAGTATGATCTTTTCTTTATTGAAAGGAACATACATTCAACACTATAAGACTATACATAAAAATAAAGATAGATTGTTGCTATAAATGTAAAAAAAACAAAACAAAGGTTTAGAAGAAAACAAGAGATGTTTTCATTTCTTTGGAGTTAAGCTTATTTTTTAAAGGGATCACAATAAGGATTAGCTTTCAATTAAAAATTTCTATCCATCAAAACACACTGCAGAGTAAAAACTAAAGTCACCAAATGAGAGAAGAAAAAAATACTGAGCAGTATACACTTATGCTATGTGCCCTTTTCTGCATGTGTAAATCAATAAAATTTCTATCAAAAAAATAGGGACATGCTAGTAGTAAAGGTGCACTCCCATAATCCCAGCTGCTCAGGAGGCAGAGGCAGGAGGATTATAAGTTTGAGACCAACCCGGGCAATTTCGTGGGACTTTGTCTCAAAATAAAAATTAAAAGGGCTGTAGCTGAAAGGTAGAGTGTCCCTGGGTTCAATCCCCAGTACTCAACCCCAACCAAATGCTAGGGCATAGTGGAGCTAATAAGAATAAGGATAAATGTATTATTGTGATGTTCTACATATCTTTTAGAGATCAGCCATCTATTTAACACTAAGATTTCTTACAGCAGCTGTACAAGAAAAAGATAAAGTTGTCAGCTATATATTCAGGTGTCCAGTGGATACAAATAAATTAATTACCCAGAAATACAATTGTTGGTGCTAAGACATATTTCTCATAGAAGTCTTCACCAAAAAAGTAGCTACTCTGACATAACAATGTTCTTGACAGTAACTTCAAGACAACCCTCTGTAACGGCTTCTTATGATGACCCTCAACATATGCTGATGAAATCTTCTAATGTACAAGTAGATAAAGGTACCTAGGGACAGTACAGTGTGGAGCAGCACAGTCTACAAACCCAGCTGCTCTATGATGACTTGGACTGACCCTGGAATGAATTTTATAAACCTGGAAGAGTGAACAGAGGAGTAGATAAGCTTCATATATTCCCCTGTGAATATCAAATCTCAACTGAACTTTTAACATTTATACAGCAGCAGCAAAGTTAAAATAAATACCCCCTCATAAAAGCCTGGGGAATAGCTCTTCTGTCTTGTCACTTAATCTGAACTCAGTTTAGGTGGAGGAATGCTGGAAAGACTACATCAGACCAGTAACTAAAAAGAGGATCTCCACATTGACCTACTATTAGGGCGCTAAGATTTCTTAAAATGATACCAAACTTGCTCCAAAATAATGTGTCTGATGTTGATCAAAGTCCCAACTCAAAAGTTCTAGTACGTACAGCATGACTAACAGAATTTTAGTCAAAAATATTATAATCAAGCTGGGCACAGTGGCACACATCTGTAATTCCTGCTACTGGGAAAGCTGAGACAGGAGGATTGCAAGTTCAAGGCCAATCTGAGCAACTTAATGAGATCCTGTCTTAAAATAAAATAAATGGTTATAGGTATAACTCAGTGGTACAGCACCTGCTTATTATAGCATGCATAATATCCTAGGTTCAATCCCTAGTACTACAAAAAAAAGCATTACAATAATTATAGTCAAGATACAAATAATCTTATGAGGCATACTCAAGCAAAAGTAACAAGAAAAACAAGTCACTGCATTCACGGTTATTTAAAGATTATATTGTTAATAATATTCAGTAACATTTCACACATCTGCATCTCTCCGAGCAAGTTTAAACACAGTAATAGACATTTTTTCTGATTATTCAGCAACTAGAATGTTGAGAAGTCTAAACTGCTAAAGTTCACTCAGACCTCTGGGCATTTAAAAAATCAAACATGGTAAGTCTAGTTATCTGCTTTCCTAATTCACAGTTACAATCAGCAAGTCAAGATGTGAAATGCAAATAAAAGACCTGTTAGAAACAGAGAGTTGTAAGAAATAAACAGCTGGGGGCTGGAGATGTGGCTCAGTGGTAGAGCACTTGCCTGTCACATAAGGACCTGGGTTGATCCCCAGCCCTACATATACATCTAAATGGAGGAACAACAAAAAACTCTCTCCCTCTCTCTTTAAAAGAAAAGAAAGAAAGAAACAGCTGAATGTAGAAACAAATACCAAACACATTGCCTTAAGGGGCCCTTAAGTAAAAAGCTCCGTATTCCTCGGGTCTCCAAGAGTAGCCAATGCACAAAGTATATTCATAGAAACATAACTAGAATAAAGTCATCAGTAAGCATCATCATTTTTAAGCATAATCTTTTTAAAGAAGGTATGGAAATGTGCAATCCTTTTTGTAAACGCAATTCGTTCAAAGTATTTTAAATATTGTTTACTGTGGCTTAAATTTGAGCACTTAATTACAAGCTTCAGTTATACAGAAGACTGCACTCACAATAAATGGAGAGTAAGGTACTACAGTTGATGGGACAATTTTAAACTTAACTCAAACATTAGTTTCATATTAGATACAAGCTCTTTATTCCATGACTACACTGAAAAAAATGTGGGGGTACTAATCAAATCTGAAGTAATATTTAAGTACTGAAACACTACCTTGACCTCATGCATTAAAAGTATTATAATTGTGAAATCAACATCTGTCTCCCTCCTGCTTAACTCATCCTACTATCTCCTGAAATTCCTCATTAGGCTTTTCTATCTATAAGACAGGAAAATTATGACTTTGTACAGGGACTTATAGGGATTTAAAAGTGTAACATGTTATTTTAAAATGTATTTGAAAATTATTAAACATGTATATTTTAATAATTTTTCATAAAACACTACTAATCCATTGAAAGAGAATTTAAATTTTAAATTGTTTGCCAACAGAACTAAAATCAAAGAAATATAGATTTCCATAAACCATTAATATTAAAAACAACAAAAAATGTCTAATTTTCTATGGATGAAAACTGCAAGTTAAAAAAGTCTGAAGCAATTTAACTATTTAATTTTTGGGAGTTCTAATAGATTCACAGTGTATTCAAGGAAAATACTAGTTGGTGAGAAGAGCCAAAGTCAGTCTATGAATATTTTGGAGTTGAACATGGAAGATTTAAAGCCCTCAAATGACCTACTTTCTCTCCACCACAGCCATGAAAAAAAAACATAAATAAAACTGTACTTATTTGCTGAGATAAGTACCATACAAATGTGTTTAGTCTACAATATGTTAATGTTTGCTGGGAGAAAAAGTGAAGAAATGATTACATATGTACAGAATCATAGTGAGCCAAAATTCAGTTCAGCTCTTTTTCTGAACTATCCTACTTAACCAAACAGCCCATTTCCAAAATTCAAAACTACAACAATATTTCCCTTGTATAAAACTTTAAATCTAAAGAAATGTACTTATTTCATATGGTTGTAAACCTTAACTGAGACAATGCCTCAACTGGTTAAGAGTTAAGGAAAAGCATCACTGTGTAGGGCTGATATGTGGCAGTGGGGTTTTGCTTTTGCTTATTGTGGTTTCATAATTATTCAGTTTTTCCAGAATATCACAAAATGGAAGGTTCAAAGTGTTTCTGTTTACCAAGAAAAATGCACAGGCTTCATCTGACTGCTGCAGACACATATCTATCACTATTACCCTGCTCATATTTGAAGTAATTAAAATATGAACACATTCACTTAAGGGCTATTCTTAATTTAGGACTATCACTGAAGGTTACCAATAATATAGTCCAATATTATTATACAGATGACAAAACCAGAAAATGGGAAGGTTGCATGGCTGGTTAAAGGACATGTCTGCCAATGATGAAGTCAACTGGAACCCACTAAACCAACTTCTTCCCAACTTAAATATCAAGTCATATCTGATTTGAAATATAAAAAGTGAACTCACTAAAAGACATAGGTGAAAAACCCAGGGTTTAGTAACTCTGAAAGGTAAACCAAAGTAGCATAAATAAAAACTTCTTACATTTTGAATTTGGGGTGTAGCTATTAAAACCTACAAATAGCCCATAATTACTTTTTTCCCCAAAAAGTTAAAAGTTTAGACAAACCCTATCAAATAGACATCATTACTAGTCATGGATGATAATTTATATATACCATTAACTATCTGGACATGTATAACAGTCATAACATTATTATCCACATAAATAACTACACAGATTGAAATCTTAGCCCGAAGTTGAAATTTACTTTAGCTACTGTACTAAATCTATGTGCAAACTGGTATTAAAGTCAACACTTACATTCATTTCACAGTAGAAAGGAATTATACATATAAAATTAATGAGGATACAAGCCCAGATAACTATACACATACATTAGCGATGTTACTGAAATTTCTTTAAACATAGCTTAAAATTTCATTTAAATAAGAATGAAATACAAATCCCTTTCTTTTCCTCAACTGCCTGATAAGGACACAAATGAACAGCAAATGATCTAAAACCAATTGAGAATAAAATGGAGAAACAAAAGGAACAGTACCCACTCCTGAACTTACTCATTCAATAAATATTTACTAAGTGTTAGATGCTATGCTGAGAAATTTAAAAAGCCTAAGCAAAAAGCAGATGATTATCACTGCCCTTGTGAAGTTTAATTAAAATGAAGCTTTTAGGAAATATATTACATCAAGAAGCTAGGTATATGACAGAACCTACTCTGGCACGAGCCTCATTTTTAGTCTTTCATGTGGCCCCTGTTGCTCAGACACTTTAGTGTGTATGTGGTGGTGGGATTCGAACCCATGTACTCAGGCATTCCATACAAGTGCCGTAACCGCTGAGCCACCGCTCCAGGCCCAAGCTTCATTTTAAAAAAAAAGTCTTTTTAATATCTGTAAAATGAAGGTAAGAAAATCCACCTAGCTTATTATATTCTATTTACCTAACTTAAAAAAATATGTGCTTCAACTTAAGAAAATTTAATAAAGCCTATCTCCCTCAAAAGATTGCATCCTGGGGCCGGGGTGGTTGCTCAGTGGTTGGAGCACTTTCCTGGTATGCCCAGAACTCAGGTTCGAACCCCAACTACACGTACACAACTAAGTGCCAGAGAAACAAAGTTGGAAAAAAATGGAAAAAAAAATTTTTTCTCTCCTAAAAAAACAAAGGATTGAATCCTACACAGAATAAATGACAAATACATTCTACATTATTTTACCATTTACAACTCAAACTGCCACAGATACTGAAACAGATCTTCATGCTAGATAGAGGAACATTTATAATAGCCCAACTTTTTTAATAAGTCACTCGGTTTTTGAATATAACTCCAAGTAAAATACCTATATTCTGCTTAAGATGCTAGACTCATTTTTAACAGTAGGTATTTTTAAAGAAAAACACAGATATAAATTATGAAGGAGGAAAAGATTTCATCATCTGACCCTTAAGAGGATTATTGCTGGATGGTGATTAGGGTTTAATTAAACAAGGTAATTTTAAAACAACTTAAAGGTTCAGAGAAGTTCCTAAGAAATGGATGTCTAGAATTTCATTTTTAACAATGCCCAGACATAAGACTTAAAAGATTTAAATCAGTTCTGAATACTAGGCTACTACTACATGATAATTATTCTTTTTATTTTTATGTTTTCTAGAGGAAGGCAAATCTACATTTATAATTAGAAAGCATTTAAGGAAGGGAGGACCTGGGAAGAAATCACTGGCATCAAGACTAGATATTTTCCACTGTCCTACTCTTTTGCTAGTGCACGAACAGCCCTAGCCTGTAGTTTATAAGTGGATAGTATGTACCCAAGAACACACAATGGCTGGCAAGTAGTAAGCAATCAATGCTTGTGGAATGGAAGGGGTGAAGTTATATGTAAACAAGACAAAAGAGAAAAATATACTCTGATTTTGAGGAAAAACAGTAAACAATCACAGTAAGTACTTTCCCAGAAGCTGGTGGACAGCGTAATGTGCACTAAATGAAAAAGCTCTTCCTCCTTACCCTCCTCTTTTACTCTGACATTAGATTGCACATTCAAAACAAATCCTCCCGGGCCCCGCCCCATGTCCTACCCACGGTTGCCTCCAGCACGGGAACTGGTGAAAGTCCGGGGCCTCCACAGTGCTCAAACACCGGCTCCTCTCCCGGCCCCTGGACGCCCGCGGACACGCCCGGCGCTGCAAAGACCGCGACGCTGAGACAACGGCCCCTCAGCCCCAGGACTCCCGGGGGCTTTCAAGCCTGCCTAAAGCCCTCAGCCCGTGGCGCCAGCAGCCCTTTCCCCTCGCCCCGGGCAGCCTACCTGCACACCGTGATCAGGTTCCTCCTCTCCACCGCAGCATTGCGGGCGCTCAGGCTCTTCTTGCCGGCGCCGCCACTACCGCGGCTTCCGCTCAGGCCCCCCAGGCTCCGAGAGGCCATGGCGAGCTCACCCCCGCGCCCCCTTTGTCTCGAGCCACCCCCTCTCTCGTCCCCCTGACACGTTTTCGGGGGTCCTCGGTGCGTGCGCGACAGTGGGGAGAGGGACGTAGGGAAAGAGGAAGGGTCTGGAAGACAGCAAGGGACTCGCACCCGGGGACTGATGGCTGGCCCTCAGCACCGGTGCTCCTAGCACACCGGCGCGCGCGCACACACACGCGCTCACACGCACGGACACCTCCGCCCTCGCGCGCGCCGCGGGCCAAGGGGCGGCGCGCGTGAGTCGGCGTCGGACGCTCCCCTACTTCCCCAGGGACTTGGGCAACCCGTGCGCACGCAAGCCGGCTAGCTCCGCACGCTTAACCACCCACACTCGGCCGCCACTGGCAGCCCAGTCCCGGCACCTGCAGTGAAGGCCTAAGCCCCGCGCGCGCAGCCCCGCCCTCCCCGTACCTATCGGATCGACGCTACTCCAACTGGAGCCAATCGCCGCACGCGGGGGCGGGGCCAGATGAGCGGCTTTAAAGTGTGCTTCTCGATCTCCGCCCCAACGCGTGGGCAGCTGTCAAGGCCCGAGCATGCGCTCGCCGCCCGCGTGTGGAGTCGGTCCGCAAGCAAAGAGAGGCGGCATCGCTCTTAGCGGAGCGCGGGGATTGTGGGATGTGGGTTACCCCGCAGCGTGTCAGCGTCAACTACCGACCCTTACTAGAAGCTAAGCTTTAGCAGCTGAATCTCAAGCTTTGATGACTGATGGCTAGTCCGATGGCTTCCCTTGCTTCAGTGGCGAGAATGCTGCAGCGCCCGCTCTCGCACCCGACTACATGCCTGATTACCCAGAAGGGAGAGAGGTTCCTTTTGTCCTAACGCCCTCCCTGGACCTGACAGGTGGCCTGAGGAAGAAAACTGCCCGGAGACCATCCATCCTGGGGCATCTGGTGGTAGGAGTTTTTTACTCTACACACCGCGTCGCTCCCATCTCAGCTTCCAGCACAGTCTGCAACCCAGAATGACCGCCCGCGTGAGAACCAGCATAGTGCAAGTGTATAGTCTTATCGCTTACTGGGTATTGACCACAGGAGCCTTGGTTGGACAGGCTGCTTCCTTAGGCCTCAAGAGCGCCCTCGACGCCCCGCAGAAGTGAAGAAGCGTCCACTTCCTAGAACATCTCCACTGTTTCTCAGGTGTTACCTTCCAGTGGCTCCCAATTTGGCCCATATCCTCAGGCACTCACTGTTCGCTTTCCTTTGTCCCAGTGTGCCTAGATTTTAGAAAGAAATCTTAATAACTACTCTCTAAGTGGGACCTAGCTCTGTGCTGTGCATTGAACACGTTCTCAGTAAATGCACCTTAAATTTAATTTGAGGTCACATTTGGCTTTACTTTTACTGGGCTTTCACAGTTTCGGTGGCTCCAAATTCCATATAACTTCCTCCTGTGGATTTGAAGTTTCTGTCAATGTTATAAAATATATAATTTACTGTAGCTATTTCTGTACTTTGTACACAGTAATACTGTGTGTGTACTATTACTATATGCTGAATGCTTTTATGCAGTATTTTGGATGATAAAACTATGTTACTAATTTTGGAGGTTTTTAAAATTTAAAGATCTCTAAAATCATCAGGCCGGACTCTGACCCACTAAGTCTAATCACCGCAGAATAAAAATCTATGTAGGAAAAACATCTTAACTAAGTTACAATACATACTCACCCATTAAAATTATGAAAAAATGATTTAGGTAGACATTACATCTTTCACATAAATAAAAACAAGGGAGTTTTCCCACATACAGGTGTGTGTAGCTTGTCAGTGCACTTGTTCCCAAACATTTCTTGTTTGCTCTACTAAGCCATAGACACTCCTGAGGAGGTTTCCTGTTCTGGGAGATACATCTTAACTTGTCTCTTCTTGGTAGCCCAACAGCACAAATCCAGAAGTAGCCATCAGGAAATAGACCCACTGACTATGCAGGCAGTCTCAGTAAAATATTCATTCTGGCAATGATAAATACTATTTGAATTGATTTCGGTTTTTTTTTTAAAGAGAAAAGCAATTTTTATTTAGTTTTTCATGTGACTTTCATTCCTTGACACTTCATTGTGTATGTGGTGCTGGAGTTTAGAACTCATGTACTCGCACATGCCAGGCAAGAGCCATAACCGCCGTTCCACCACACCAGCCCCTGATTTTGTTATTTTTTTAACCACAGATTAAAATTGCATACAAAAAGGAGTAGAAAGCCATTAGTTATTAAGAAAATTCCTAGACACATGTGCTCAGTTTGTGGGAGAGGAAGAGAACACAGAAACTTCAGAGATATTTATCAAGGGAGAGTGAATGGTGTTGGAACAAGAAAAGTAAAATGTTACTTTTCTCAAAATCAGGTTTCCAGCATAAGTACATTTCCATGAGTGTCTGTACTCAGGTTATATTTATGACTGAAAACTTAGTAAAATTCCGTTTAAAATGGTTAGGTAAGGGCTGGAGTGGTGGCTCGGCAGTTAGGGCGTTTGCCAGGCATCCACAAGTATGCAAGTTCAAACCCCAGCACCATGTATACAACAAAGGAGCAGTGAAGGCCACATGAAAAACTAAATAAAAATTGTTTCTCTCTCTCTCACACACAGTCCCTCTCTCTTTAAAAAAAATAAACGGTTAGGTAATTTTGTTGTCTTTGTTAGGTAAATTTGTTATTTTTCGTGCATTACCTTCAGGGGAACTCAGGTGACAAATTGGTATTTGTTGAACAAGATTTTGCCATAAAATCTTTTCCTTCTTTGCATGGATGGCATGTCATTAAACTAACTGTAGTCCTTATTTAATAAGTTTTTAATTTATTTATTTTTACTTGGGGATTGAACTCAGGATCACTTAATCACTGAGCCACATCCCCAACCCTTCTTTTATATTTTATTTTGAGACAGGGTCTAAGTTGCTGAGGGTTGCTTTGAACTGGATATCCTCCTGCCTCAGTCTCCCAATCCCCTGGGATTACTGGAATATACCATAGTGCCCAACTGACAATGTTTTTACTCAGTTATCAGGAGCTATGTCCTAGATCTCTTTCTATTCCTAGATTACTAATCTGGAAATTGCTTATCAATTATATTCTGTACTTAGTATTCTTTGAACTACTCTTTGAACTTCTTTTGGCTCCTGTTTAAGTTCTGTATTTTATTTATTTAAGCATTTGCACAAAGATTATTCAAAGATATAAAAAATTCACAGTAAAAATTATGAAAACAGTAGATGCCTTATCCAATCCATATGAATTTTGTTGTACTGAATGGGCATACCATCCACATTCACCATTTCTTAACCTCCTCCTCATCAAAAGTGACAAAATTACAAATGTAACATATGTATGTTCTTATATGTAAAATGCTATATAATCCAGAGAGATTACCAATACGCCAGTAGTCTCAAAGAAGAAGGGAACTTTCTAGCTATGCTACAAACTCAGTAGCCTTACACAAAAGACTAGAAAAATTGGTGATACACATGTTTTTAAAACCCACAAATTATCACTATAAACATCTTGGATATTTAAAAGAGTAAATCTTAGTGCAAATTGGGGTACTCACACACTTTAAGTAGAATTTTTAGCCATAATATCAAGAAAATATTATTTTAATCCAGTGAGACATTTTCCCCTAAGGGTAGATATTAAGGAAAATCTTGCTTGAGAGATACATAAAATGAAGAATTAAACTGTAT
The DNA here is from genome assembly GCA_004027875.1 of Aplodontia rufa. Classification (NCBI taxonomy): domain Eukaryota; kingdom Metazoa; phylum Chordata; class Mammalia; order Rodentia; family Aplodontiidae; genus Aplodontia; species Aplodontia rufa. The sequence continues at coordinate 30,275 of PVKS010001557.1, read as the reverse complement.
ATTAGTACCAATTTACTGTGTCCATAAGTAAATTTTGTTTCTGTGAATCCAAAATATGTAAACAACAATGCTATTAATGACTCTCCCTTGAAATCGCAGGGCCAATTTAGATAGATGATAGATAGATATATAGATAGATCAATCCCCACTAAGATCTGTGGTTGGTGTTCAAAAATAGGTAAGCTGCATCCTTCAACTCTTAAGTTTGACCAAGTATATTTACCTAAGTCAACCAGTGAACATAAGGAAAAGAGAATGCTGTGGTTATCATTCACATCTTTACAAGTTTATATGCAATTCATTATGGTTTGTATACTTGGCCTTGATAATGATGTTAATATCCTCACAGATATTTCTCAGCACAGTTTGAAAGACTATGTGTAAACTATTATATTAGTTTTCTGTTGTGTAACAAATTATGCAGTTAATGGCTTAAAACACCCATTTATTAGCTGAAAGTTCTGTAGATCGGAAGTCTGCCACAACTCAGCTGGGTTTTCTGCTCCAAGTCTCATAAGGTTGAAATCAGGTGTCAGCTGAGCTGTTGTCTGGAAGCCCTGAAAAAGAATTAATTTCTAAATTCATTCAAGCTATTGGACAGAATCCAGTTCCTTGCGGTTGTCAAAGTGAGGACTTTGTTTTCTGGATAACTATTGATTAAGGGTCTCTTGAGTTCTTTGCATATGATTGCCTCCATCTTCAAGCAAACAATAGTGCATCAAAGGCTTCCCATGCTTCAAATTTCCAACTTCAGTTGCTAGCTGGAGAAAATCATGTGCTTCTAAAGGGTTTATATGATTAGATTTAGTAATCTAATTAGTAAACCTAATTACATCTGTAAAATATTTTGCCATGCAAAGTAATGTAACCACAGGAGAAATAATATCAAGGAGTGGAGATCAAGAAGACCATCTTAGAATTCTGCTTAACCACAAAAGAAAAGAGCAATGTGTTCCTTAAAAAGATTTTGTTAAATATCTGTTAATTTGACAATCTTCTCCCCAACCCAAATTATTTCAATTAATATCCTTATGGGAATTCTTATTTAGACAACTTCAAGAAAAAGCATCAACCTGCTGGTGGTCTCCAAGGCTTGGAAGAATATTTGTCATTTTTCTTCACTCAAATTTTTTAAATGCTAGTTTGTGGGAATGCAATAATAAGCAAAAGTTCCTACTTTCATAGAACTTAATGTTTATATGAGAGAGGTATTAGTCAGAAACCAGATAAACAAATACTTATAAAGTATGATAAAGTATCCAAAAGAGAGGAGACTATATGAAAGGGTAAATTTGGGACAGGACTTCAGAAGATCCTATTCATATGGAAAACCATATCAACAGTGTGTCTATAGTTAAATAATATCATGACACTGTCAGGAAAGAAAGTAATGACTGAACTTCATAAAGGGGTTTGTGGAGGGAGAAAGTATTCAGACAGAGGGAAGAACAAGTACAAATGACCAGTGGCTAGAGGAAATTCACTGTGCCTGAGGTTAATGTGTCCAGAACCCAGAGAGTAAAGGGAATCAGGATGGCACAATTGCACATAATACCACAGAGGATGATAGGATTTGCTTTACACAGAGGTCCACTGATTATATTAGGTATTTACATCTTTATCCTAAGAGCACCAAGAAGCCATTAGAACATTTTGAAACAGAGACTGACAAGATCAGATGTAAGTTTTGAAATGATCATTCTGGTTGCCACATGACGAATGACTAAAACCATCAGTAAAAAGTTTTGCCCCATGTTGATTTAGCAGTACTCAGAATGCAAAACTTCATTAGAGTTTCCTTAATGGCTTGACTGCTATAGTGTCTATGATTAGAAACCCTCTTTCTTGCTTTAAAACCTGGGTGCAATCCTGATAATAGGTGCCAGTACTGTATGATCTAATGTACTGAGCCAGGTTGCGCTCTGTGGAAGATGAAAAAAACAATAACCCAAAACCCTGTTGCCTTTTCAATAGTATACTGTGTTTTTGTTACCAAAACCAGGTTTGGAGGCTCATCCCATAGAAAACGTCGATGAGATAAGTGCTGAGGAGAAAGGCTTTATCCAGTGGCCAAAGAATGGAGAAGAGGGACAAATCAGTTTCTCAAATCTAGGGGGTTGAGGGTTACAGACGTAAGAGGAAATATGAGAGAGAGGGAAATGATAATAAAGGGGAGGAATATTTGTATCTTTTCTAGAATTAGGTGGAGACCTTCCAGGAATTTGAGTGCTACCTTTTGTCATTCCTTTGACGGTCTGGTGTTTCTGGTCATGGTGGCTGACGGGTGTCTCTAACCTTAAAGAGGGACAAGAAAGTAAGCAGGTCTAGGTCAAGTTGACTCTATATTATAGTTTTGGGGAAAAAGACTATCTCAAATGACCAACACATCTACATGCAGCACCAAGTAGAATTTGATCCAAAAAATTAAGTCAACAAAACAGACAGACACAGAATGAAAGCAAAGATGCTACATCTTTTCATTTGATTCTAGTCACCCATCAGACATTTGTAGACCCAAGTGGAGAGTCTGTGTTTTCAAGATTCCTTAAGAGTAACATAGGCAACTGTTATCATCACTACCCAAACATCAGAGATGTGGTCTGCAGTGAAGTCAATGGGATACTAATAATGTATTGCCCAGCTATGACACCTCCAAAATTAGTGATTTTTAAGTCAATTAAGGGCAATTAAAGCTAGAGGGTTTATTTAGGATTTTCCTCAGCAATAGTCTTGCCTCGGATGAGAAGGACACATGTTGTTATTACTCAGTGTTTTCTGACCTATTGCATAGTGAGGCTGATGGCAAACTCCTCTTTTGTGATACTTGACAGATGCCTCATCAAAGTTTTGGTTTCCTGAGACATTATCATCTTCTGTTGAAAAACATAAACCACTGGACAAAGGATGGTTTTTGTTTCAAGATGGGTGCCTCGCTTTGTTGACCATATTGGTCTGGAATCCCTGGGCTCAAGTGACGCTTCTGCCTCAGCCTCCATAGTAGCTGGACTATAGGCACAGCCCCCAGAGTTGTTGGTAACTTTCAAAAGGACTGCCTCCTGTGCGTCCTTGAAAGATTGTAAGATTGTCTTTGTTGTGCTTGAGCATCTTCCCTACTTAAGTCAAATTTAGCAAATACCCCAGGGCCTTGAGCTACTTAATAGTACCCCAAACCAGTCAAACTAGATAAACTTATTTTTACCAATTTTGTGATGCCCAACTTGCAGGGTCAGGCAAAACTCTTCATTCATGGGATGAATAAAGTACAATATATAATGCAAATCAGCTCATAGTCCACTCCCATGAGCTCATCCTTTCTCCCCTTGCTGCACATACCCATTCCACACCTGTGCCTTGTCCATAACTTGTGCAATTTGGCCACATATCTCTTAGAAGGAGGAATAGTGAATATGCTTTACTGAGCTCTTTTCAAATTCTACCTGCCCTCACTATGAGGGTATACATTGGCTCTTAGCTCTGTTCTTCATGAACTATGTGACTTTGTGGAAATCACCTGATTTTTATGTATTTCAGTTTTCTGATCAAGAAAATTGAGATGATGATGATAGTACATAATTCATATGATTTCGGAGAAGATTAAATGAGCAAAGAAAGAAGCTCTTAAAATAGGCCCTGGAATGTGTCACACAAGTCTTAGCTCTCTTTTTCCCAGAGGAGGCCCCAGAACATCAAGTCTGATGTCAGTGTTTGCAGAATTCTAGTACATGGTTTGGCAAAGCCTTTGTGAATTTGACTTTTAACATTTTTTTGAACATAAGAAATTTTATCAGTTCCAGATTGAACAAAGCATTTATCACTCTTATATATCCTCTTCCTCATAGTCTTATAATAAATACTGTTATCATTTTAAAGGCTTGTCCAGTAGGGATAATCCAACAGGGATTATCTTTGTCCTTTTCTCACCCTGCACAAAACTTGTAAGGCCTCAGAATACAGGAGTCACAATAAGCCAATAATATCCCAGAATATGCTTACATTTGAGATGTCTAAGTAATAGACAAATAATACAAGTTATGAATAACAAGCACTTGGGTGCATAATTTGAGAGGATAGATGTTTTATTATTTTAAATCAATACTATGAAATCAAACTTGATGCTAAAATCTACTCTCCTTTAAAACATGTTATACTTACACTAAGCAGTAGCCATAGAAATATAAACTAAACCTTCCATTTATTATGAACATATTCATTAACAAAGCCAAGCACAAAGTTAATTGTTAGACTCTCTCTCAATGTTTGCTTCCTTGACCTTCTGAGTATCCCCCCATCTCCACCAGTCAAGATTTCACAAATCTTTACTTTCTGTAGTTTGTGTTAAATAAATGTTTTTAAATATAAAATTAGATTAAATAAATATTCTCAAACTTAGAAACCCTGGACTCTAAGATGACCTCTTGCTTCCTTCTCCTTCCTTTTTTTTTTTTAAAGAGAGAAAGACAGAGAGAGAGATGGAATCAATTTTTAGATTTTCACATGACTTTCATTGCTCTGACACTTAGTTGTGTACGTGGGTGCTGGGGTTTGAACCGGTATACTCGTGCATGCCAAGCAACTGCTGTAACCTCCAAGCCATCGCTCCAGCCTCCTCCTTCCTCTTTTGAGTACATCTTATTAATAAGCTAATTTTTATGTGTGAGACATTGTATTATCTGCATGAATTATCTCATTCTAACTCTTACAAGTATGCTTAAGGAGAGTCTGATATTGCTCCCGTTTCACAGATGGTATCACTGAGGCTGAGGTCAGAGAAGTAACTTGAATGTGATAATATGGTTAAGTGGCCAAGTCAGTACTCAAACCCATAACAATCCAATACCTATATCCTTGCTCTGACAATTTTTTTTGTTTTAACCTCTTTTTGTGACTATGGCTTACAGTTAAGGGGGAATCGTTATCAAACAATCAAGAACAAATGTATATTCACATAGCAAGCCAAGGCTAATGCCATTCCATGGTTTCCCCCTTGGTTCCGTGTTTTCCCCAATTAAACCCCTGTGTTAAATGGACTTCTCGTGGAGGTTGGAGGTTTCCTTCTGAGTTGATTTTAATAAGCTAACTTGACGACTCTCATACAAATCTACATGTTGTGTATGGGGCATGTAAAATCATTTAGCAGTCAGAGTGATAAGAGTACATTACTCCTCTGCTCCAAACTCTTCAATGGAGCAGTGACCTGCCACGCCCTACAGGAACTAATCAAGTCACTTTTCTGATATCATCTTCTATTCCTCTTTCCTCTTAGTTACTCTGCTCTAGCCACACTGCTTCCTGCTGCTTCTTAGATATGACAGGGATGTTCCTGTCTTAGGGCCTTTGCACTGTTCCACCCTAAGTATCATTAGGGTTCATTCTCTTCTGTCAAGTCACCTGTTCTGGCTCACCTTTGCTCTGAATTCCTTATCTTCTTTCACTGCTGTTAGTTTGTACAGCACCTATCACCATCTCAATATTACATTTTTCACTCATCTATTTGTCCATTTTCAATCACCCTCACTAAGATGTAAACTCCATTTGGAGAAAACTTGTGTTTTATTCACTAATGCAGAACAATACTTAATATGTAATAGTTGTTACTTTTTTGAGTCATCAAATTCAACCTCAGCTTTCTTTTCCAGTTTTTTACTTTTTTTTTTCTTTCTTTTTTTGTTCACTCATCACTTATATTCAACATATATTCTAGGTATTATGCTGGGGTTACAAAAATGAAGAGACAACCTCATCCTTGAAGAGTTCAGAAATTAGAAGAAAATATAAACATGGACACCAATAATTACAACCCATTGACAAGTACTCAGAATACAAGGATTTCATGCCCCAGACTTTGCTTATGCTGTACTCTGCCTGGAATGTTCTTCTTTCCAAAGTCTTCTCAGAGAACAGCTACTAAGCACATCATTCCTTCCCACCAGTGGTGCCCACGTAAAGCTAATCACACACCTCTGATATTTCAATGTACCATGTGTGATTACATGAGAGTACTTGTACTAACATATAATTGAATACATAAATGGGGAAAAATAACATTAAAGGAATTTTTTAAAGTATATAAATTCTGAGCAAAGTAGGAAAATTTTCACAAAGTTTAATTGTAAGATTAAGTCTCTTGAAATGGAATTTCCTCACTGCCCCATAGTTTAGGAACCTCTTTAATATCTGTCTTATGAACCCTGCCACAGACCTACTATTATTGCTAAAGGACTCTTGGAAAGATGCCCTCCACAAACTCTCAATCAGATCAACCAAGGGTTAACCTTCAAGATCCTGTTTTGTATTCATGTTTTCATTTTAAATTGTAACACTTCATCAAGAAGCCATTAACGTAGGATACTAGTGCTCTTTCACAATAAAGGAATCACACCCAAAATATTCTCCAAGTCTACATACAAGAAATGATTGAAGAAAACATGGAACTGTGTAATCCAGCCAACTAGAGAAAGGTTCATGTCCTGACTTCAAGACTATGAGTAATTACTAAAGATTCCTCTCATACATACTTTAACCACGGTACCTATAACAAATTCTTTCTGGATTTAATTGCCAATCTTGTCATGTCCAAAGGCTACCTGGAGTGACATGTCATCCAGGAACTAACTCTGAAACCGGCTCATCAAATCATGCAAACCCACATTTTTTTTTCCTTGTTAACTGTAACAGGGCCTAATTTTACTTTGGAGATTAACAATTGCTAGGCCAGGATGGTTTGAAATCTTCATGATCTTGAACTGCATTCCTTGGTACATTGATGGAGACCATTTTAAGTTCCCTTATAATGGCAAGATAATGCAGCTCGAATATTTACCCTTCCCAACTCCAAAGTAGGGGCTGGAGTGATGGCTCAGCAGTTGGAGCGCTTGTCTGGCATGCGGGAGGACCTAGGTTCAACCCCAGCACCGTGTACACAACTAAGTACTGGAGAAACAAACGCCAGATTAATAACTAAATAAAGTTTATTCTCTTTCTCTCTCTTTATTCTCCCTTTCTCTCTTAAACAAATAAACAAAACAAAAAAACCCCAAACCCAAAACTCCAAGGTAGCTAGCTGCATTTAGCATTAACTATAATTTAAGGAAAAAATTAAAAAGTTAAAGTACAGACTGAAAAAAAAAGATGGTTCTGCTTTTAAGTAGAATACTGCATGAAAACTTTCAGCTCTGCTTCTTAAACACATAATGTGGTTCTGAATCTGAGGAAATATTAAGAAATGGTTAAAAGAATGGTTCCAGAGTCAAAGTTTCACATGGGACCCTGAATTAAAATTTCTTTCCTTTCAGGCAGAATCTTAGATTTTTTGGTTTTGTTTGTTTGTTTTCTTTATAATGAAGATAATCATAGCTTTACTTGTGTCAGGATGAGAAAACTAGCTGGGCTTAGTAACATATGCCTGTAATACCAGCAACTCTGAGGCTGAGGCAGGAAGATCTCAAGTTCAAAGTTTGGTTCAGCCTTAGTGAGTTTCTAAGCCACTTAATGAGACTGTCTCAAAATGAAAATAAAAAGGACTGGGGATGTTGCTCAGTGGTTAAGCACCTCTCGGTTCAAACCCTGGGACCAAACAAATAAATAAAATAAATGAGAAAATTAATGAAATTAATGAAAAACACCTGGCTCAATAAATATTAGTTATTATTTTTATCTTCTTTACTCAACTGCAATAGAAACTCCTCTACGAGTAAGGACTAATTTACCTCTTGTATCTAGACTGGTCAGCACAATTGGTCAATATTTGTTAAACATTGTTACCATGGAATTCTTAGATCTAGAATGAGGGAATCTGTGGCAGGCTATGAGAGAATTTATAATACATAGTGTGTGGCCTCAGATTACCAGGATAGAGCATGTGGTGGCAAATATCATGGAATTCCTTCTAATACTGGACATAAATTTTGACCATACCAGAGTCTCTAAGAAATTTCCAAATTATATATCTTTTTCTTAACTAAAGATGATTTTCTGTGTGTATAACTGGACATGATTAATTTGCATTTTTGTGATCTTTCTATGTAAAAAGTTTTAAATCAAAAACGATTATTTTGTGAAACTCCATGTCCTGATTTTTTTATTTGCAACATATAAACAAAATAAAATCAAACCTTTGTAGATCAGAGATTTCAGACCTGCTGCAAGCATATTTTTAAAAAAAATATGAGCTATTTTATTTATGAGCTATTTTATTTATGGTCTCAAAAGACAGGAATTTTTCTGAGACTGTCAAATGAAAACAATAATGTTGTTTGTCAGCTAAAACCATGCAATATATTCTAAATGTGGAATGAGAATTGAAAAATGTTGCCCAACAGGATAGAGTACGAGGAAAGGGATGTCCAATAATATTAATTCAGTCATTTCTTAATTCAGTATTCAACTGTTATACTCTGTATTCAATTATTTTACTTGCTATGCTGCAGGTACTAGGAACCAGAAATGAATAACACAGAGGTGGTATGCCCTTACAAAGCTCTTAACAGGGAAGACACACTTTATAATTAGCAGAAGTTGCAATTGTGATTATATAATGAGGGAACAATATAGGACACGTTGTGTGTTAGTATCAAGAGATCAAACCTAATCAAGAAGCATAGGGCACATTTCCCCCAGTAAGCGACTTTATCCTGAGCCTGAAGAAAGAATTGATGTTATCCAGGTGTAGAGCACATGCTTGGGTGTGTGCACATGTGAGTTTGTGTGGGGCAATTGGGAGGGGCCAAATCATGGAGTCCTATGAAACTGAACCTGAGAGCAACAGGAAGCTGTTTTAAGTCTTACCGAAGGGCATCATATGGTCTTATGAACATTTTTACAAACTGTTTTAGCTGCTGTGTAGCAAGAAAAATAGAAGAGAACTGGAATGGATGAGAAAAAACTAGTTACGACATTCTTAAAATAGCCCAAGTAAGAGAGGATGGGGGTTTTCATAGTCTGGACAAGGTTACTATCATTGTTGAGGAAAAATGGATTCAATTTGGACATGCAGAGTAAGGGAGAAGGAATGACTCCTCCCATTCCCCTGGGTTTCTGAACAAGCAAATGTTGGTGCTGTGTACTCATCATAGTGCAGGCTGACAAAGAAGCTGATCTAGGGCAAAATCAAGAGTTCCATTTGGGGCTGGAGTAGTAGGTCAGCTGTATTGCACTTGCCTGGCATGTGTGGGGACCTGGGTTTGAACCCCAGTGCCATATACACAACTAAGTGTTGGAGCAAGGAAAACCAAATGAAAAGCTAAATAAAATTGATTCTCTCTTTCTCGCTCACTCTCCCCTGCCCATAAAAAAAAAAGAGTTTTGTTTGGACAGTTCTTAGTGTGAAACACATTAAGCAATTTTATCATCTTAAAATAGTAATAAAAATAATGGAGAATGAGGAAAACCTAAGAAGTTTTGCTTTTGCCAGTGGATGAAATGGTAATAAGGATAATATACCTGGCCTAAGTAACCACCATTTGATTGTGATACATAGTGAACATGGGGAAATAATGGAAACAAAGCTAAAAACAATAGCAGAATGTCAATTCTGTACTAAAGCTAGTTTCCAGATACAAACACTCAAGTGTGAGCTGGTAATAAGTAAGAACACTACAAGGACATAGCTTAAGGTCAAACAATTGAGACAATAATCAAATATTTGACAAAATTACAGAATACCTCACTGGGAAGGACAACTGTAAGGGAAACCAAATAAAAGATAAGAATCAAGTCATCTGCTTCTCAAAGATTAAAAAAAAATGTGGCTGGATTGGTGGCTCAGTGGCTGGAGCATTTGTTTGGCATGCACAAGGACCCAAGTTTGAACCCTAGCATCACATTCACAACTAAGTGTTGGAGAAACATAGGCCAAATGAAAAAAAATAAATAAAAATTGATTCTCTCTTTCTCTTTCTCTCTTTCTCTTTCTCTCTCATTTTGTCCCTCACTCTAAAAAAAAAAGGGAAAAAAGAAAAGAGTTCTTCAGTGTCTTAAGGTCACACCAAAAATGTCTTGCAAAATTTTTATGTTACTCTGGTTAGTAGCATTCCCTCATTTTCTACATGTTAATATTATTTTAGATATTTATAGACAACTTTATTTTTAATTACAACAAAAATACAACTTGTATTGAGCAATATTTCATATTCTTTTCAATTATTGTACATTAATATAAACCTCAGGCCTCAGCCTTGGAAGCCTAGATACATGAACTGCAGACACTACTGTAGTAAATACACTGCATTCTAGTATCTACAGCCCTTCTACTGGATTGTGAAGAATGGTAACTAAAATGGGTTGGTGTGGTCAAGATCAAAAACAAAATTAAGATGAGTGAAACTTGATGTGAAAGTAAACAAATAACTAACAAACAAACAATAACCAGCTAAAGGACAAGATTGCGCTGTCCTTCCAACATGTATCCCATACAAGCCAATCTGAAATCCTGGCCATTAGAATCTCCCTCTCAGTATGATAGAAAAACAGCAAGCACCAGGCCAGAAAGTCTATGATGTTATTTTCTCCCTCTTTCTAACAGGCTGTGTGGCTTTGGTTAAGTTCTTTGGCATTTCAGAGACTCAGTATAATGAAGGAACTGCATAAGATGACCTCTACGTTTTCTTATACACCTAAACATCTGTTAATCTAGAGAGAAACAATGGAGCATGAAAATTATGCTCTAGTGGAAACCATGCTAAAGAAATAATTTCAAAAGCATTAATATTCAAGGATTGTCAAGATCTTAACTGTACTGTTAAAAACTTTCTACTGCTTTGTATTATTGTTTTGGCTCATTGTTACCTCTTCAATGAGGTTTCCCCTGACCATACTACTTAACATTGTAATCTTTCCCTGCCTGGATTTCCTAGCCTCCTTCCCCTGTTTTATTTTTCCCATAGCACTTTATACCTTTTAACATACTAAACCATTTATTTATATACTTTTGTCTATCTGCCTAGCCCTGCCTCTAACTATAAGTTCTGCCTGAGCAGAGATTTTTGTTTTGCTCATAGATATGTGCCTTCTTCTTAGAATAGCACATAACATCTAGTAGATACTCAATAATATTGTCAAATGAATGAATGAATTCCTAGTAGACATGTAAAATAAAATAGTCCTTAAGTTACAAGTATAAAATCAGATCTAAACAATGGTGAATTGGTCTATTAGACCATTATTTCTTACTTATGGAAGTATATTTTAAAGAGTCATGTCATTTGATAAATCCAAAACCTTTTTCAAAGAATACGCAAGTGAACATCAACTCATTGAACTGAGTTCACCTTGTTCCCAAGAGAGAGTTCATTTGAGATTAGGTAAGTTCAAAGTCTATGAATCATAAAGCCATTTAGAAAACTAAACAGGACATGACATTTTAATGAATGCTGCCAAGTTTAAAAAAAACCCTTTAAGGTGATGATGTTACTTTTATGTCAGGAATTCCTTAGTGCTGATGTTTTCAGGGCAAAAGATTTGCCTATAAAATAAGAGAATGATTAAATAGTTATATACTAGGATTGCTCCATCTAAATACTTATTGAAACCAAAGAAATTTCCCTTTAGGAATAATCTTCAGAAAATATTACTAAGCATACAAAAAAATTGGGCTCATTATTTACAGTAATATTTCATTTTTAATTGAAACTCCTATTGACTAAATCATTCATTAGTCTATTAATAACAGTAACAGCACAAGCATTCAGAATTTAGACATCCAGGTACTAAAATAACTGCTTCATATTCAGCATGTCATTTTACAGAAGAGGAATTTCAGTTGCAGTTAGAATTAATAAATCCTCCTAGAGACCAACTTAGGCAACATATGAGATCCCATTTAACAGAAATACAGAAAACAGAACTTGCTCTCCATCAGTTTGATGCTAATGTACCTTTTCTCAATGCAATGGTGTGTTGTCTCTTCTTTCTAAAACTTAGGCATAAATTGCTATTATTGAGGACATTCAAAGAGTATTTCTGTGAACTCTGAAGACAAATCTAAAACACAAGAGTTCAAACTACTTTATTTCTTGGCAGGCATCATCAAATAACCACATGGCTTCCTTGGATATTTACTCTGAAAGAGATAGTGGTCATTTAGATGTGTAAGTTCAATTTTGTTCATAAAGACAAAACAAAGTAACCCCCTATGTGTTATTGTTATCCTAACAACTTTCATCCCTGAACACAAACACTCAGAGCTGGAGGGAGGGACTTTGTACCTGTCATCTTCATATTGTCAGCACCCAGCAAAGTGCCTGTTACATAGTGCCCAATAATAATTTTAAAGAGAAGAATAATCAAGAAAGAAATAATCCTTCCAGCTAAAGTCTAGAACTTAAATTCTCAGGGGTGTGACAATGAAGTCCACAGTTGATCTTTTCTCCTCTTTATTATATTCCTCAAGTAGAAGCTTATGAGAGTTAGTTAGGAAATGGACCTCCAGGCTTTGATCTTCTCTGTAACTCTTTGAGGGTAGTATAAAATCAGCCATTAAGAAATATTGTATCCAGGTCACATAGACAGTTGATGCCCAAACCAAAGCTAGAATCTAATTATTGCAGTCTACCTAGCATTTAAGGTTATCACTTCAAGATCTCTCCCTTCTCCATTCTCTTTTTTCTTAGAAACATGCTGAAGGAAATTTTCAGAAATATGAGCAATTTTTGAAGAAATACAGAATCCTGGGAATTCCCAATATTGCTCATTTTAGGCAGTTAATATTGGCCTTCATTAAATGTGACGGACTACTCTTTAACAAAGAGCAAATCTCACTGAGAGACAAAAAACAGTAACCAGGATCCTAGACCTTCTCCTTATCTCCAGCTCAATAAAACAAACAAAAACAAAACAAAACAAAAAAACCCTTCATTTTATTTTTTCCACTATAAAAGTAATATATGCTTAATACAGGAAATCTGTAAAATATAGAAAATTTTAAAGTAAAAAAACTCACCTAACTTCTACAACTAAAAGATAAGCACTCAACATCTTACTAGTTTTTTCTAGTATTACAGCAGCTGAGTTGCTTTACAAAGTTAATGTTATGTTGTCACAAATTTCCTTTTCTCCTTTCCTTGCATATTAAAATAGGCATTTTCTGATGCCATTACAAACTCTCAAGGAAGTTTTATATTAGTAGTTACTTTAAGAGAAAGTATCATAATTTATATATGTGTGGGTAAGTACTTAGGTTACTTCTCACTTTTCATGGTTTAAAATTAAGCAGCAAATTTTGTGCCCAATTTTTAAAATCTTTACTTCGGATTATTTCTTTAAGATAATTTTTCTAAAATTGTATTAATGAGTCAAACAGTTAAAGTATATATAGCCACATTTTTACAAATCATTTTAGTAATTCTCAAATATACTTATTTTATACTTCGTTCTTGTGAACACTTATCAATGTCATCTTCAAATACCTTTGTTGCTTTAATTTGTATTTCTTTGTACTTAGCTTGAATATTTCAGTATGCCCCTGTTTGTTTACTAGTGTACTCTTTTCTTTTTCATGTGAATTTCCTGTTTTTGTCTTTTTCCCAGTTGTCTTTGGCTCTTTGAAAATTTTTTATCCATTTATATGAGTCCTTTACATATTAAAAATTGTAATACTTCAATAAGTAGCAACTTGGTCTGTTGTTGACTTTAAATTTGAATTGATTCAAGTTGATTTTTGTGTTTACTTTGTGGGTTTATTTAAAGCAATCACTAATAATTATTTCCATATCATTTTTTACTTTCAGTGTCTCTCACTAGCCCTTTCCAGTCATTATATTTTTACTCTCAAGTCTTTAATTTTTATCATACATGTCTTAGTATTCTACTGGCCATTTCTATCAGAATATATGTATAATAATTGCTTTATACCAAACATTTTCCAAATCTTACCTTCTTTATTCCTAGAAACACTCTAGGTAGATACTATAATTTTCTCCATTTTAAAGATGCAGAAATCAAGGTTTTTCCAGAGGCTAGGTAACTTATCCAAAGCTCCTCAGCTGATAAGTCATGTGAAGCTAGAATTCAAACCTTCCTGAGCTAATCTTACTTCCGTGTTCCCATTCCCCTTAATTCTGCCATTCATCTAAATATTCTTCTCCTGTTATCACAGTAGGCTTATTTTAATAGAGGACAGTAATTTAGACAATTCTCTAATGGAATTTTTTTTTTTTAAAGAGAGAAGGGCAGTGTGAGAGAGAGAGAGAATCAATTTTTATTGAGTTTTTCACATGGCCTTCATTGCTCTGACACTTAGTTGTGTATGTGGGTGCTGGGATTTGAACCCGTGTACTTTCGCATGCCAGGCAAGTGCCATAACGGAATAGCCACCGCTCCAGCCCCTCTAATGGAACTTTAAAGACAGTAGTAGAGGTTGGTAGAGGAGATCATTGGAGGCAACAGAAGTTTCAAAGAACTCTAAAGAGTAACTGGCAGAGCCTACCAGTTTAATTTCAGAAATCTCTCTCTCTCTCTCTATACCCCGCTTTTTACCCCTCAGTATTGAGGATTGAACCCCAAGATGCTTTACTAATGAGCTACAGTTCCAGACTTTTTTTTTTCTTTTTTGGTACCAAGAATTAAACACAAGGATTGAATCCAGGGATGCTTAACCACTGAGCCACATCCCCAGCCCATTTTTATTTTTTTATTTTCAGCTAAGTTGCTCAGGGCCTCACTAAATTGGTGAGGCTGGCTTTGAACTTGCAATCCTCCTGCCTCAGTTTCCTGAGTTGCTGGGATTATAAGGGTATCCCACTCTGATGTAATACTCTCAGCACTTAGTACTTTATTTTCCTTTTTATTTTAATGAGGGAGAAAGAGAGAGAATTAATTTTATTTATTTATTCATCTGGTTTTTGTTTTTCTGACACTTAGTTGTATATGTAGTGCTGGGGTTCGAATCCAAATCCTCACACAAGCCAGGCAAGGGCTGTAACCACTGAGCCACTGCTCCAGCACTTACTGAAGTTTTGTGAAAGTTACAAAGAACATATAAAGGAATTTATCATCACATAAGATAATATGTACCAAATGGGAGGTGTAGATAATGATGAGTAGGATTGAGAGAAGTGGAAATTATTTCTGCCTAGGGTAGATCAGTAAGTCACTTAATTTCCAATTAAGTTAATTCATATTTATCTGATCTCTGTTTCACCCAACTTATAGCTGTTGCAGTATTTGCTAAATGATGGCAACATAAACATCCTCTTTGGAAATTCCCAGATTTACCTTGAGAGTTGTGATATTTTTTTTTAATGCAGGATTTTTTTTAAAAGCAATCTGAGATAATGAAATATGAGTTTGTATACAGTCATTCATTGCCTATCATTAAGACAGTCATATACCCTTCACACATAAAAAATCATTTACCCATAAATGGGTGGAGACTTTATTATTGTGGATCTTTTTATTGTTAGCATAACTGAGTCATTTGTTTTGCTCTTTGCACCAGAAAATTGCTACATTCTTTTTCTGGCTCTGAGAAATAAAGTTCATCAAAGCCAAATTTCATTTCTTCTTTAAAGATAGATTCTTGGGCTGAAGTGGTGGCCCAGCGGGTACTGCACTTGCCCAGTATGCACAAGTACTCAAGTTTGAATCTCAGCATCACCTACACAATGAAGTCTCAGAGCAATGAAAGCCACATTAAAAAAAATCTAAATAAAATTGTTTCTCTCTTTCTCTCTCTCTCTCTGTCCCTCTTAAAAAAAAAGATATATTCTTTTAGGATATATTTAATTTGGACTCACATTGGCTAAATATAAGGACTAGGCGATATAAGGGGGACAAATCATTACAGAGATCAGAGGAAGAGAAACATGAGATCCACAAAAAAGGGGTCATAAGAAGAACCTTCTGAAGAATTAAAAAATCTTGTAAGAAGAGGAGGCTGGGGTGGTAGCTCAGTGTTTTTGGTGCTTGCTTGGCATGCATGAGGACATGGTTTAAACCCCAGCACCACCTACACTTCAGAGCAACAAAAGCTACCTGAATAACTAAATAAAATTGATTCTATCTTTTTTTATTCTCTCTCTCTCAAAAAAAATCTTAGAAGAAGAGAAAATAGGTGAAAAGCTTTTTTAGTATTGGTAAATTCGTTGTTAATATTACTGTAGGGGTTGGGGATTTAGCTCAGTGGCAGAGCACTTGCTGAGCATGCGCAAGGCTCCACCCTGGAAAAAAAATCACAATAAAAGATTGAGGGAGCTAGAATATCAGTATTTGTCTGAATAAGCAACTAGAGCCTATACATTCTTTGCAGTATATTTGTAAGTCAATGCTTGTTAATTGATGGAAACACATGTAATAGATTATCTGTTGATGTCAGAATTAAAAGGTTGTGCAATTTCCACATTAAAGAAATATAAATTCTTATTAATAATAAATTTATACAATTAAAAAAACAGAAATTGGAATTAAAATGCACTTTATGCCAGGTGTAGTGGTGCACAAGTGTAGCCCCCACTACTTGGGAGGCTGAGGCCAGAAGATTGCAAATTCAGCTTGGGCAATATGGTGGTAAAATCCCATCTCAAAAAAAAAAAAAAAAAAGAAGAAGAAGAAGAAGAAGAATTTTGTGATTCAAGGCCACAAGATAGGGATAGCTGATGAGTATAGCTAAAACACTGGAGGGGTTTTTACTTCTAATATGTAACACTCCAGTGTACTGGGAGAAACTCTCTGTTTATGGGACTTACATGGGAAATATCCATGTTTTCTTATCAGTGGGGCAAAGAAACCCCATAAAATAAAATAGAATGGTAGAACCTTATTAAAAAATAAAAAACCCTCTGGGTTATTCTGATCCTTAACCTACAGGTGTCCTTAACAGAGATCTTCATTGGAAGCTCAAGACTGTAGAAATAATATACAGCATACAAGAGTGCTTTTAAAAAAAATATGCAGCACTGTTTTAGAAAGGATTTAAGATCACTCACAAGGATACGTAAAGTCTAACAAGATTGCCTAAACTAAAAGGTGGGAAAAGGGAACAAATCATCTGAGTGGAAAAGATGAGCAGATTAAAGCTCATTTGCCTCAGGTGGACCACAGGGGCAGTGTTAAACCCTTAGGCAGTGAACTGATGCCACACACAGGCCTATCCAATTAGAGTAGAGAAAAATTATTGACCTCTTGGAAAGTCTAATTAACAATTTATAATAATACCCTTGATTGTCTGACTCAGAAAAAAATAAATATAGGCAAGAAAATTTCTCCCTTTTGAGTAAAAGGGAGAAAATTATGACTTTGGAGTACGTTGTTTAGAGATGGAAATATCCTCACACTGTGCAGTAAAATGTGAAGGGGTTGTCTTGTAAAGGTTGTGGCACTGAGGGCTAACACCTGTAAGTCAGAGAATGCAAACTAGAGATTACAAAAATAGCTATTTTCCCTGTTTATAAGATGTATGAAAAGCTCTGATGTGAGTTAATATTGCTTTAAGAATCTAAATTGTGAAGCTTGCATTTACTTTTGCTCAGTTTTAAGAGTGGACAAGAAAAAATATAAAATGTCAGCAGTAATATGCCAAAGTGTTATGCTTAATAATCCAATTAAAATGTAAGAGTTATGAAATGCCCTGGGGAAAACATGGGCATTAGACAGCTAGAAGTTTAAAATACTACACTTTAAAATACCATTTGTCTTTAAATGCCATCTCTATGTAAGGTTCTCTTGAATATAAATTATTATATTCAAGCATCTTCCTTTTAATTTCCTCCTGTTTGTCATTTTAAAAACAATGAACAGATACACTGCAGAAATTGTCAAACATACTGAAAACACTCTTACAGAAAAAAAAAAAAATCCCAGGCCTTTTAGAGGTGCAACAAGGAAAGGAAATGTAACTACAGAATGGATAAGGACAGAGGTTGTTTTATTAACTATATTAGATGTGATGCCAGAGAAATTTTCCCTTAACTACTCTCGAACCAGGGAGCCAATTGTGTACCTACAATTGGGTACGCTTCTATATACGGAGACATGCATTGACTTGTAGAATCTGGTCTCTGTGCGTCCCTGATGATTCAGGCAAAGTGCCCTTGCAGAGGGGCAACAGAAGCGAGGACATTCCTCCTGGACATCCAACCTGTTTCGCAACGTCTGGCTCATTCAACATTCAATCCCGAGGGCCGGGAGAAATTCTGCGGGAGCAGGCTGATTGGCTGGGCGGGACTGCCGGGTGTGAGTTGCGCACACCCGCTTTACTGGGCTTTGCAACAGGAAGCCCAGGCGCACTCGAGCAGCGGTTCATAGAAGCTGAAGGAAGCTGAAGTCGCTGCTCGTATTCGCCGGTCTTTCTTCTAAACTGGGAGTCTCTTCTTCCGAAATTCAGGTCTTGGTGGGCGTTCTAAAGGAAAATCCGAGGTACGGACGCGCGCAGTTAGGGACTAGAAGGGGGCAGCTCCCAGGAACAGTTGGGATGTTCAATTTCCTGAGGGTGGAGCCCACCGGAGGAGGGCTTCTTTGAGTGTGGAGAGTGTGAAGGATTCCTCTTGGAAAAGCCACTTTGTCGAGTGGGGTGAGTGCTAGTCACTCGAGGAGCTCTCATCCCTTCGTTTTTAGCGTTAGCCAAGCGCACTGGGTCATGCTGCCTACAGCGCGCAGAGCGGTGCGGTGCAGGGACTGGGTCTCAGCCTGCGGGAGGTTGGATAGTAGAAGCATAATTCTCAGCGAAGAGAGCACAAAGTGAGAGCTGCTTTGGCAGCAGTCGAGGTCCTGAAAGAGCCGCCGCTCTCCAACTCTAGCGCAATGCGTGGTCCAGTGGCTGCGTTTGCAACCCCTCGTACTGAAAAGCCATGGTGACCACTCAAGGCCCTAACAGTTGGAGCATCAGGGCGAGTGCTCTGCTTTGCCATGCTTGGGATTCTAGGGGGCGAGGAGGAGGTCAGCCTCACCCACGTCAGCTGCGGGCCATGTATTTGGTTAATGGACTGGTTTCTCCTCAGGTCAGGATGGAACTTGAAGAGGACCGCAATGGAGAAGCGGGGAAGAACTTCTTGAAGCCAAACAAAAAAAGGTAGCCAGTTTGTTTTGCGTTTCTAGTTTACAGGGCTTGAGAGGTTTGGATCATTTGTTTATAACCTTTAGCCCTGCAATAAATGGTGGTGGTGGTTGTTATTTTAATCTTAAGATTCAGCCTCTGGAAGCAGACTGCCTGCTTAGAGTAGAAGTTCGTTGTTTGAACTGGGCCTTGTTTTTGCATCCTCTCAAGGTCTTGAAGAAGCTTTAGTCACAGGTTTCTGGCCCCAGACAGGCCATTGCTCGCATCCTTTTTTTCTTTTATTGCATTCTTCTTTACAAGCAATATTGATTGCCCACGCACCTGAGCCATATGCTGCTTGGGCTTTGCTCTGGGGTCCAGTACTTTGCTTCTGATAAGCAACTTCGTAAACATTGTTTATCTGTGGTATGGCTGATGGAACAGAAGCCCAAACTTATATTTAGATTATTTTTATTTTGCTTTAACTGTCAGTGACTATATATAAAATTGATAATGGAATTATAGGAAGAAAATAAGTTTGATCACAGTGATGTGCCTATACAAGAAATTTTAAACTTCACTCAATAGGTTGTTAGTAGAAAATTATAAATTGTAAGATGAAACCAATTGTAAGATAAAATCAATTAGAAAATATATCAACATTACTGGAAAACACTTAGAAAAAAGTAAATGTGTACATCAAATAATCAAAATGTTAAATTTGAATTGGAAACTTCAATATAAATTCATGATTAATAGTTCTTTTTCTTTCACTTAAAGGGACAATAGAAATAAATGCTTAGTGCTGAATCTTGTTTTTAAATACTATTCCTCACTAAATGGAATGGGCCCCATAGGAAAGTAGCTAATTTCAGCCAGGTCTTGGGGCAGGGAAAATACAAAGTAAGCCTATGGTATCTTGTGGCACCTGAAAACAAGAAATGGAGTTTAATGGAGTAGTCAAAAGACACAGGAGCAGGTTTGGAGGGGCTTCCTCTGGTCAAGTCTGGGACAATTGGAGCATCAAAGAAAATGATAATCATAATTTTGAGATGCTGATTATAATAGAATCAATGAATCCTTCATAATATTCTGAGAGGAAGGAAACTGAAAGAGGGGGTAAAAGGTAGAGAAATAAAGGAACATTTACAGAAAAATGCAGAGATTGTATTAGAACCTGCATTGATATAATAGATTGAGGCAAGAATTGTCAATCCTAAACCATCTAGAGAAGTTGTATCTAACAATTATCTCCACAATTCTTACTAATGGGAAAAAGAAAAATTTCCATGTCTAGTGAGAGATTTCATAGATGGCACCTTAACTGAGTGATCATACCTAACATCACTTTTAGTGGAACAGACTATGATTCCATCAACATACAATGGAATTTGAGTACACAATACTATATAGAGAGTGTGTTTGCAAAAATATTTAATCTGAACCCGATCAAGCTTCTACACTACGGCACTATGCAATAGAAATAGAATGTAGGCTGCATTTGTAACTTAAAATTTTCTAGTATCAATTGAAACTAATTTTTAAAAATTAATGGAATAATATTTCCAAAATAGAAGCATTTTACATATAATCAAAATTATTAATAACTGGTTTACATTCTCTTTTTCATACCAAATCCTCCATAATGGTGTGTGTTTAACATTTACTGTACACCTTCATTTGTACTCAGTTTGGAACAGATAAATCCATGATGTGGGACAAGATATATCTGAGATGTGGGACGTTCTTAAACTGCTGTTGTCTCTTTTAAAGGGTCAATGTCAAAAAAAAAAAAAAAAAAAAAAAAAAGGAGGGGCTTCTAGATTGAGAGACTAAAGAGATAACCACTGAATGTAGTGCATGCATTTTGATTAAATCAGAGTTCAAAAACAACAACAACAAAAAAAAACTTATGGAAAACATGTTTGGAAAATTGTGAATTTGATATTAGATATCAAAATTGTTATTAATTTTCATAGATGTGATGACTTACTTTTGAATAGTTCAGCAAAATATTAACAAATGATAACATCTACTTCCATCTATGCATAAAGAAAAAGTGGATAAAAAAGTGGATAAAAAGTAATTGATTAATCTAGGTGAATTATATGGGTAGTCATTATATTATTCTTTCATTTTTTTTTCTGTTTATGTGAATTTTTCCCATAAGAAGCTTTTCATGTAAACAAAGAAAAAGATTCTGCAGAGTGGAGCTTTTTTTTTTTAAACATTGTAGCTTAAAGAACTCTGTTCTCATGATACAAACATATATTTGCATAAGAAGTATTGATGGTAGGTGGAGGGAAATAGTAAAGAAAATTGCTTGATCTTTCATATATCTTCATTTTATTATTGGTTCTATCATAGCCTACAGAATTTTCTTCAAATTAGAGGGGGGTTTTTTTGTTTGTTTTTAGTTAAGTGGTTCTTAATGAACTGTGCTCACACCATTGACTTTAGTCTGTTCTTAAAACTATTTAACATGGAATTGTGCAGAAGCATTTGGCTCTGCTAATAGATAATGCTGGGATAGTAGCACCATCTGGGATATCTGTATTTGCAAACATTCTTTGTTAAAATGGTGCTTGGTGGGCAACTTGCCTTTATAAGCACTGTTTTGTGCTGATGAGGTTAAGTGAGAGTTCCTGTGAAAGTACTTCCCCATGCAGTGCAGCATCTCAGAAGTCCGAGTTCACAGCTTACAGCTTAGTGGCTGGGGAAGACAGGTTTTGCAGTTTAAATCAGCTTTGTTCCAACCATGAGACCTTGGAGAAGTTAGTAAACTTCTTACTGTTGTGCTGGTTTTTATTCTCTAAAAGGGCATAATGTGCCTTGCTGAGAGTTGTTTATGAATCATGTGTGGGAAGTGTTTACATAGTTGGTGCCTGGAACATTCTAAGTTCTCCAAAGTAGCATCAGTTTTAGAAAACAAACAAATAAATAAATAAAAACCTCAGCACTAAAACTCAGCTATATATGGCTATTTCTCTTCTCCCATTTTGGTCCCCAGGAATACTGAAATCATGCCTTTACTGGGAATAGGATGGTGCCAAACCTGAAGATATTTGTATATTTATATCCATACAATATCACTCCAAAGCCAAACCTGAATAAACTCTGGATTTTTTCTTTAGAAGTCTCTTTACCTCTTTTGACCTCACTTGGTATAAAAAACAAAGATGAATTTATTTTTTTAAAATTTACTTCTTGAACTTAAAAATTCATGTAAAAATAATGCTATTCTTTTGAAAAATAAAGGTCTTTCATATGCACAAAAGATGTAGATGAAGCTGGTTTGTTATGGTCAGGTTGCTTTCCTCTCCTAGGTGGCAGTTGCATTCAGTAGAAAACATGAGCTACTGAGTTAGATGCATTTGAATCTGGGCTCAAAATAATAGTTGACCAAGCTATGCTGCATACCTGTACAAAAGCATAAATGTTTAATCCCATTGTCAAATATTTTGAAGAATAGCAAGGGATGATAGGAAGGGAGGAGAAGGGGAAATGTTGGAACTGAGATAAAGCACAGTACATTCCAAGCAATTATAAATGTCACTGTATATACTATTGTCATATATATAAAAAATGTTCTTCATAGGTATAAGAATTATGTCACTTGTATTTGGGTTTTTTAGGAACAATATAGGACCCAGAAGAAAGGCAAGGGATCCAGGGACAGGAGGAGGGAGGTAGAGGGATGTGGGGGGGGGGGATATTGAACAAATTGTATTGCTGATTTGTGTGCATCTAGGAATATGTGACAACTAATCCCAGCATTATGTAAAACTATAATGCATTAATTTAAAAACAATAGTTGACCTTTTTATGCTCAAGGACAGCTCTTTGACAGTACACAGAACATCTATTTTTGGCTACAGCTTTTCTAGATTGCATTTATTTTCATAATGGTCCACTTAGGGCTCCAGACATCTTTTCAAAATTAGATTTGTTCATGTTGATTGAATTACTTTTCCCCCTTAGGTTAGTTGTGCCCAACATCTGATTGCCTCTGCTCTCCATTAGTACATGGAATGTTTTAAGAATAATATCTAGGTAATAGATAAATAGAATATCTGCTGCTGGAACCCATGAATGATTTTTTAATTAGAATACAAATGGGAGACTCATTTTTAGTATATTTTTTTTTCTAATTGTGAAAGGGATTTGTGCATGTGTGTGTATTCATTATAGAAAATTAGGAAATATTTAAGGTATAAGAAAAAATATTTTATAGACATTATCCAGTATATATTTCTAACATATATATAAACTTTTATTTTTAAACTTGATAAATGATTATCATACTATTAAGCTGATTTTTTACTGAAAAATATAGACATAGTTTTTATTCCAGTTGTCACTAAATATAAGCTTTATAATTTAATTTTGTAATTTAAAAAATTGTACAGTTTTTAAGGTTTTATATAATTAATTCCTTTGCTATATTTTTCAGTAAAAAGAAGAAGGAAAAGAAACCAACTGTCAGCATGTTTGCAATGGTGAGTTTTGAATTAATTCACTATTAGAAATACTTTGGAAATTTGACTTCCTCTTCCTTAGAAAAGAGATATTTTATCTGGTATAATATTTTCTTAGATAATATGGGAATGGCAAGGCAAAATTAATTAGTTTGATTTAGCTCATTTTCTGAGGAATGATGATCATAAGTTGCTGTGTGAATTGAGCCTTGGTCGCCACCCTCCTGGCCTAGATTTTAATATTCTCCTAACTAGTTATGTTGCCAGTAATCTATTCTGGAAATGTTTCTCTGAGAGATGGTCTTTGCCATCTAGAGACAGGATACCTGTTATATTGCGTGCCTTCTTTAGTGGTTCTGAAATCCTGTCAGGTTTGAAGTCCAAGTCCCAAGGACTCATAATAAAAGGTGGCAGTGGATTATTTATTACCATGACTTAGCATATGCCATTGTTCTTTGTGCTGAATAGCTGAGAATCTAGAATTTGAAAACCTTACCACAATTCTGTATTTCATTTTCTGTTTGCATGGTGGTTATTTCAAAGTTTATCTTTAATCCCACTTGTAATAAGATAGGAATTTTATTGGTGTGGCTGGTTATTGATTATTTGTAATGTCTCTTAATCCTTACTGCCTTCTTTCTAGGAAGGCAAACTTAGATCAAGTCAGGGGAACTGTTCCAGGGTTTGGAACCTGGAAGATTAGTGAACCAACTAAGCCTTGCCGCACATACTTCACAATTCACTCATTACACACTAGACTTTTTTTTTTTTTAAAGAGAGAGGGACAGTGTGAGAGAGAGAGAGTGAAAGAATCCACTTTTGTATTTTGTTTTTCGTGTGGCTTTCATTGCTCTGACACTTCGTTGTCTTCGTGGTGCTGGTGTTAGAACCTGCGTCCTTGTGCTTAGAACCTGCGTCCTTGTGCATGCCAGCCAAGCGCCATAACCACTGAGCCACTGCTCTAGCCCCACACTAGACATTTTTTTAAAATGGGAGGAGTGGATAGACTGCCATGTAAAGTGGATCTTGGTCAATTGAGTATAAAAATAGCTAGAAGTTGGAAAAAACAATCACATGACTTTTATATTGAGGATGGTAATTAGCTTATATCACCTTAATCTTCGTGTGCTACATTTGCTCTTACTGGGGCTCTCCTTTTGTTCTATCTCTACTTCCTTTGGAATGTTTGGGATATGCGACTAGATACTCAGACATTCATAGAAAGACTACTTGCATATCCAAATGACAGTTTTTGCTTGTTTTAGATTACTTATAGTCTTACATGGAAAGAAATGTTTATATTAAAATTGAATTTATTCCCAAAACTTAATTTCAGTTTTATTATTTTGAGACCAAAAAATTTCTGTTTTTTATAGTTTAGGTTTTCTTCTCTCTCTCTCTCTCTCTCTCTTTTATGCTGGGGATTGAACCCAAAGCCGGCTAAGTACATGCTCTGCCACTAAGCTGTACCTCCAGCCCTATACCGTAATTTTTATCATTTGTACATTAAACTTTTTTTAAACTTAGGATTCTTATGTGTTAGAAATTATAACTGACCTACTTTGTAGAGGTAATACTACAGAATTCAATTCAAGTCACAAAACAACAAAACTCTGGAGTTTGACTGTGGGGCAATAGTACTAGTACACACATAGCACTGTGTGCCAGGCATTGTTTTAAGTACTTAGGTACGAAGTCATTTAAACTTTAGAACTCCTTTTGAGGTAGATGCTATGATTATAACAGTTTTACAGATGAAGAAACTGAGGACAGACATTATGCTGCCCCAGGTACACAGTAGGGCCAAGATAGAAAAATTTGTTCTAAGCCTTTCAAGGAAGTGCTATACTACTTAGATGGTCTTTTCTTGTGACTTTTCCCCAATAAGTGACAGGAAACAATGAACATAACTTGTATACAAAACCTGTGAAAACAAGGAATAATCAGAAAACTTAATGGTAAAATGCTTATGTGACTGGCAATGCTTACTAGTTAACAGTTTCCAGTTAAGACTAAGAACCATGTCTATTGGAGAATTCCAAAAACCCCAGATTTAGTGACTTGCTGTGACTCATTGGACTCAGCATGACATCATGCTCAAGGCTAACGCTGGGAAAAGTTTTCAATTAGCAATAATTGTACTTTGGATAAACTTTATTACCTGTAATACCGTCCCTCCACAAAGTTACAGCTAAGATTTATTGTTACACAGAAGCAGAGCAAAATCAGCAATGGCAAAATTCACCTGGAGAGAAATCCAGGGGAAATTGATACAAGCACCCAGAATCCCCTTCCAGTGGAGTTGGCACAGGTTACACCTGTTTTCCCCAGCAACGAGTAGGGATAGCATCTGTGGAATTCTGTCTACCAGAAAAACTCACCAGGGACTTAGTGCCCAAGTTTCTTACTAGGGGCTGATCACATAGACACCTTTTGCCTAATAGGTACCAAAATTGCAGACTGAAAAGGAATGCTGATGTTTAGTGTGAACCATACTGTACAAATAATCTGTCCACACTTACCAGTTGGAGTGGTGGTAACCCTTCCCAAATCCAAGTTTCAGATACCAGTCAAAAGTCAACTTCAAGGCTGGAGCAGGAGCTCAGCGGTTATGGCACTTGCCTGGCATGTGTGACTATGCGAGTTCAAACTCCGGCACCACATACACAACAAAGTCTTGGAGCAATGAAGGCCACATGAAAAACTAAATTAAAAAATTGCTTCTCTCTCTCTCTCTCACCGTCCCTCTCTCTTTAAAAAAAAAAAAAAAGTCAACTTCATATGCAGGTCTTTCTAAACACAGCAGCGCTCTTTTCTGCGCACAGTACCTGTTAACTTTTTTTTTAAAGTTCATTTTCAAAGAGAAAGAGAGAAATAACTTTTATTTATTTTTTCATGTACCTTCCACTGCTCTGAGACTTCGTTGGGTTTGGGCTGCTGAGGTTTTAACTCACGTACTGCCACGTGCCAGGCAAGCGCTGTAACTGCTGAGCTACCACTCCAGCCCGTTAACTTATTTTTACTATAAAATGTTATCAGCGTTAAGAAAATGATGAAAGGAATAAGGAACAGATTCATTATTTATAGTAGGCCTCATGTGAGCATTTATGAAAACACAAAAGTGGAATAAACTTGGAAGCAAGTGAGGAAAAGGGACAAGTGGAAAGAAGTAAGAGCAGGAAAGATAAAAGTTGGATTGCAGATCTTATACAAAATGAACTCCTTAAAGATTATACATTCCTGTCAGAATTGTGCTATACATTATATATCTTAGTGATACATAATGCTTCTTATTGAAGCATTAATTATTTTTCCAAATAGATAATAGCTATCAATGTTAAGTACCGGGCATTTGTTAAGTACATTCCCCATGTATTATTTTACTTAATCCACAGTAATTTTAGAATGTATGAGTTTATGTTCCAGATGAGGAAACAGACTCAAGTTAAATAATGCAAAGTCATAGTTACAGTACTAGTAAGGAGGCAGGTCCAGATTTTGTCCAGACATGCCTAGTTGCTTCTAAAAAGTATAATTGTTTATGATAGTTTATGATTGTTAAACTGTTATCTCCCTAGAATTGAAGAGCTCTTTGTTAAATGCTGTTACCTTCTGACCATCTGGTCATTGACGATTTTGAATCCTGGCTTGGCATTTACCTTTTCATTCCTGGTCCATCTACCACCTTGTGTGACTTTTCTTGTATATAGGACAACCTCCTTGACCTTCACCACAGCCGTACCTTATACACCCACCTGATCTTGGAATTGTTCTCTTCTCTGTTTTTCTTGTTTAAACAAAGGGAACATCCAGTTCTGAAAAGTAATCACTCCCTTGTACTTTGACACCCATCTCCTCTGCCTTCTCAAGCACCTAACATTCTCATTCTTTTCTTTCTCTTTATCTCCAATCTCTCTCCCTGAAGTGGATTCTGCTCCACAGTCATTGACATGGCAAGTCTCTTTCATCTTCCTAGTGCCCTTGGAGTCATCCAGTTTATCTTCGTGCATGTACAAGAGTTACTTTTGCTTTCTGTCCCAGTTACACTTTTCTAGCAGTTTTGAACCATTGAAATTTGGCTTCTGTCCCAAATTACATGAATTACTCATGTAATTCAGTGGGCATTTAAAATCCCATCTTGACCTATTAGTAACCCTTGACACTGTCCTCCAGTTCTTTCTTCTCTTTGTTTTTTGTGGTGGCAAAGTGTGACAATTTTTTCTCCCAATCATTTGGCTTTTTCTTGTGTTGCCTTTGCCTCAATCCTATATCCCAGGAGTTAGTGAAGATGTTGACATTCCTCTAAAAATTTCTTATTACCTCTTCATTGAAGACCATGGCATTTGCTCCAATTTCATTCACCTATGCTCCACTTATTCCTCTCAATATTTTAGTGCACTTATAAGTAAGCCTAGACTCAACCTTCTTTAGCTTCTTCAGTTATAAAACCCTACTCTACTTCAGTTGAGTTCTTACTCTTGAGTGAGGACCTTGGCCTTATCCCCAGACAGCTTTACCTGTGAAGTCATAAACTCAAATGTATTAGTCTTTGACTACAACTTCTGATTCCTTCCACTTTTCCTCTTCCTTTTTTGACATTGTATATTCATCTCCTATTGATGCTACAGCAAAATATCACTAACTTAAATTGCGTAAAACAACACAAATTTATTACCTTACAGTTCTGGATACCGAGGGCTTACTGCCTAAAACAAGATTGCATTCTTTCTGCAGGCCCTAGGGGGAGAACCTGCTTCTAGAGGGCACTTGCATTTCTGGACCTCTGGCCCCTCCTTGAGTCACTCTAACTTTCTCAGCTATCACTTCCTCCTGGTGACTCTGAGCCCCCTGCCTGCCTCTTAGACGTTTCCTTGTGATTAATTGGGTCCACCTGGATAACCCAGGCTACTCTCCTCATCACAAGATCCTTAACATCTACATTCTCTTCACTATTAAAAAAAACATATTCACAAGTTCCTGGGATTAGAGTATAGACATGTGAGGGAAACATTGTTCTGCCTATCGCACCTGGTCAAGACTTTATTCTCAACCACTCTTTCCTCCGGGTATTCCTCTTCCAGAGTTGCACTTCTAAATATCTACCCATAGCAGCCACATCAGATCACCTCAGTCTCTGCCTTCAAATATTTGAATGCTTTCCCTTTCCACTTATATAGGAAATGTAGAATAAAACCAAAACTCTTTCTTATTGCTATAAAAGACCTTCCATAATCTGGTCCAGTCTCATCTCTGACTTCATTGAATGCAAATCTTCCTTACTATGCTCTTGCCACTGTGTTCATTCTCAAGGCACAGCAAGCTTATTTCTACCATGAATCTTTGTATTTGCTCTTCCTGCCTGGAAAGCTGAACCTCAGAGACAGTCCTGGACTAGCCGGTCTAAACCCACTGGCCCTGCCTGTCACTGGCATATGCCCTTTATGATATTTCTTCTGAATACTTGCTTTTTGTTTGTTTGTTTTTAAAGAGAGAGGGGGCAGTGAAAGAGAAATTTTATTTAGTTTTATTTAGTTCAATTTTATTTAGTTTTTCATGTGATTTTCACTGCTCCAACACTTTATTGTGTTTGTGGTGCTGGGTTTCAAATTCATGTCCTTACACAAACCAGGCAAGTGCTGTAACCACTGAACCACTGCTCCAGCCCCTTCTTCTGAATATGTCACTACTGATTTCTTGTTATCTCTACCTTTTCTCTGAATATAAGCTCTGTGAGGGTGGAGGTTTTGTATGTTTTGCTTCTGTTGTATATCAAGTGCACAAAACAGTGCCTGGAACTTTAATAAGTACCTAGATATTGATTGAATGCATATGAAATACCTCTATTCCCTCTTTTACTATTTACATTTGAATATAAGCTTTATGAGGACAAGTAACTGGCCTTAGTCACTACCGTTGTAAGTACCTAGAACCAAACATGACTCTTATTAGTTGCTCAATGAATATTTTTTAGTTTTAATAGAATGAATGAAAGAAAGAGTTCACTGACTTAACCTTCATTTTATGAGGTTTTGGTTTACTTCTTTTCTCCTTCCTATTACCACTTAACCAAATATTTTGTTTCCTTTTTTTCTTTTTTTAAAGAGAGAAGGACAGTGAGAGAGAGAAAGAGATAAACAATTTTTTATTTAGTTTTTCATGTGGCTTTCGTTGCTCCAAGACTTCCTTGTGTATGTGGTGCTGGGGTTTGAACTCACATACTTGCACATGCCAGGCAAGCGCCATAACCTCCCAATCACCACTCCAGCTCCTGTTCTCTCTCTCTCTTTTTTTTTTTTAAAGGACTCCAATTATAATTAATTTATAGCTCTTACATTTTACTTGATATGTTAAAACTTTTTGTCTGCTTGCTACTTTATTGTAAGAGTCTGAAAAGTCTTATTATTACATATGCAAAACCAATAATAGTCAATTCTTTTTATTTATTTATATTGTATGCTTCATAAAAATTTCTCACATTCTTTTGTTTTAATCCTATGTAAGATTTTCTGTGTATATGACTATTTTCCTCAGTTTATAAATACAGACACTGAGGCTCAAGGTTAAGAAAAATTTTTTTCTCCCTAAAAAAGGCTCTTTCTTACCTAGGCACAGGGCGCATGCTTATAATCCTAGTGGCTCTGGAGGCAGAGGAAGGAGGTTTGCAAGTTCAGAGCCAGCCTCTGTAACTTGGTGAGGCCTTTATCAACTTAGCAAGACCCTGTCTTAAGAAAACAAAACAAGAAGGGGCTGTGGATGTGGCTCAATGGTTAAGCACCCCCGGATTCAATCCCTGGTACCAAAAAAAAAAAAAGAAAAACAGGCGGGCGGGGGGGGGG